>JAJEJH010000183.1:135000-224422 GCA_026122585.1 Anacardium occidentale
ATATCATTAACATAAATCACAAGATAGATACATGTCTCTTGTGTTGTATGCCTATAAAATATAAAATGATCTGATTCATTGTGAGTCATATCGAACTCCTAAATAACAATACTAAAACATTCGAACCAAGCATGTGGGGAATGTTTCAAGCCATACAATAAGCGACAAAGTTTACAAACCAAACCAGGCTTCGTCTAAGTAACAAAACCAGATGGTTGCTCCATATAAATTTCTTTGTGAAGCTTACTATGTAGGAAGACATTTTTAATATCTAACTGAAATAAAGACTAGTGACGAATGACAACCATGGATAAAAGTAGTCGTACAAAAGACATTTTAGCTATTGGAGAAAATGTATCACCATAATCCAAACCATAAACCTAAGTGTAGGCCTTAACAACTAATCAAGCTTTAAGATGATCAACCTTACCATCAAGACCTGTTTTAACTGTATTAACCTAATAACATCTAATACTTGAATGATTAAGAGGTAGTGGCATTAAATCCTAAGTATGATTGTTATAAAGAGCATTCATGTCTTCAACCATTGCTTAACATTAACCAAGATAAGAAAATGGCCTTATAGATGTTAGAAGGAATAGAGACAGATGAAAGTGTGGACACAAAACCATAATAAATGGTGAAGATAAATGATGATAACTAAGAAAATTATAAATTGGGTAAGGATTATGAGTGAAACACATACTTTTACAAATAATGATAGGAATTTGGTCATTAGGAGGTAAAGCCGTAACATGAGAAGTATCTAGAGGAGACACTGATTCAATGGTAGTCTTAAAAGGAGGAGATCCTTTAGTGAATAGAGGAGACACTGATTCAATGGTAGGTATAGTCTTAGAAAGAAGAGATCCTTCAGTGGATGAAGGAGAAACTAATTCAATAGTAGGTATAGTCTCAAAAAATTGGTCGATAGGAGAAGAAAGATGAGGCACCAGGAGAACTATAGTGATAGAATTAATATCTAACAACTTAAAAGAGAAGAAAGAGAATGACTCAAAAAATGTAACATCAATAGATATAAAGTATCGACAGATAAATGGTGAGTAACATTTATACCCTTTTTGAAGACGTGAATAACCTAAGAAAA
Organism: Anacardium occidentale; assembly: GCA_026122585.1. Classification (NCBI taxonomy): domain Eukaryota; kingdom Viridiplantae; phylum Streptophyta; class Magnoliopsida; order Sapindales; family Anacardiaceae; genus Anacardium; species Anacardium occidentale. The sequence goes on from JAJEJH010000183.1 coordinate 136,109, forward strand.
CACACTTGGTAGCCTGAGTAGATAACTTATCTTGATCAGGAGAGAAACTATGAATAAAACAAGAACAACCAAAAACATATAGAGGAAGAGAAAATAACAATTGATTAGGAAATAAAATAGAATGAGGTACCTTATGTTGGAGGACAGATGAAGGTATCCTGTTAATTAAAAAACAGGAGGTAAGAACAACATCTGCCCGAAATTAAAAAGGAACTTGACTATGCAAAATTAGGGTACGAGCGGTCTCAATGAGATGTCTATTTTTATATTCAACAACCTCATTTTGTTAAAGAGTGTATGCACAAGATGTCTGATGAAAGATTTCTTAGGAAAACATGAATTTAGTAAAAGAAATAAAGAGATACTCATGAGCGTTATCACTTTATAAAGTATGAATAACAGTATTAAATTATGTCTTAACTTCAGCACAAAAGGATTCAAAAATAGATAATAATTATGAATGAGATTTCATTAAAAACAACCATATGCATCAATAATAATCATCAATAAATGTAACAAAATATTAAAAACCTAAAGTAGACATGACACGACATGATAAGGACTCTAAACATCTGAATGAAGTAATTCAAAAGGTGACATAACTCGGTTATTTACAAGCTTGGAAAAGGAACTACGCGAATGCTTTCCAAGTTGACATGACTCACAATTTAAAGACGATAAACTAGAAAGACCTAGAACCATATTTTGAAGCTTTAAGAGACTAGGATGTCCTAGACGATTATGATGAAGAGTTGGAGATTTAGAAGCATTGCAATTGAGAGAAGCAAGAGGTAAGTTAAGGTAATAAAGGCCCTGTGACTCACATTCTGTGCTAATTGTCCTTCCCGTGTTATAGTCTTGTATAATAACAGAATCAGTATGAAATGTCACAAAATAATTTAGAGAATGTGTAAGTTTACTCACAAACATAAGATTGCAGACATAAGATTACATACATAAGATTAAAAAGATAATATGGAATATAAAGGACAGAGTTTAAGGGCAAGGTAGGTAGAAGACGGGCTTGACCTACAGCTTGAACAACAATTTTGGACTTATTTACTAAAGTTACAGGAGGAAGGGAAGTAGTGGTAGTAAAATGATAGAATAAATGAGTATTATCAGAGATGTGATCTATAGCCCCAGAATCAAGAACCCATGGTCCTAAAGAAAAAGATTAGAAGAGGCTTACAACTAGATTCCTTGATTGAACAACTAAAGCTATAGTCAAGGAGAATTGCTTATTTGCTTGATACTTGAGATATTTTTCGTAATCAATGCCAATAAGAGTCAGAAATGGCTAAATTTATCCTGTACACATTTCTGAAGAAGCATCTAAGTAAACCACATTGACAGTCTGAGTGGGTTGTCTATGTAACTTATAGTAGTTCTCCTTTTAGTGACCCTTCGATGACAATAACTATATTTGGGTCTGCTTCCCTTATACCTCAATCGCTCTGTTCTCTTCTAACAGAAGGTTGAGATTAGGTTGACAAACTAGAGGAGTCACCATTGAGAGGGTTGGAGGCAATATTTGGAGAGGAAACTCGAAGTAACTAAGTAAACACTTTATTTAGGGAAGGGATTATAGCACTAGCCAAAATTTAGTTATGTATAGGAATAAGATCAAGACTAATACCAACAAGAGTAAGAACCATGAAGAATTTGTCTCATTGTGCCAAATCTTCAACTGTAGGTAGTCTAATAGGTAATAATAAATTAAACTCAGACTTGAGAGAAGCTAATCTGCGAAGATATTTTGACATACTCATGCCCTATTGTTTGAGATTAACCAGATTGGATACAATTGAGTATAAGTACTGAATATCATTAGTGTATAGTAATTTGGCTTGATTCCATATCTCAAAACAGATCTTGTGTACTTTAAAAATAGGGTGAAGTTGAACATCAATAATCTGCCACAATAAATTGCATAAGAGAGCATCATTTTTTACTCAATTTGCTTTATCTGTCACAATATCCTTAGACTTCGTGGTCAAGTGATCCTGCAAGCCTTGTCTCATACACCACAATTCTATTGATACGACCTATGAGGTGTAATTTGCACTACCTAAGAGCTTTTCAGTAGTAATGGTAGGGAAAGGCAAAAAAGTAAAGGCTCTTGATTTCGAATTGGATCCATCCATGTTGATAATTTAATATAATAGAGATATCCAATAGAGGCAAGAACCAAACACCAAAAATAAGCACCGAACAGAGTATTTCGGACAAAAAATACAAAATCACAACCATAAGTATCCACAAAAAATATTCGAAGTAAGAACTGAGTCACAGAAAGAAGTTACCACGCACCATAGTGAAAAGTAGAGAAGAAAAATGCAACAACCAAGTTTTTTCAATGGTTGAAGACAAACTTTCGGTGATCGAACAATGTTGAAACTGGAGGACAACCCTCATCAATACTTTCTAAATAGAGTGGTGCTGGTAGTGTGTATTCATATGTGTTGAAAAGGTAGATAGAAAAAATGAGTTGACGATCTGTCGGTAGCACGTAGAAGGGCATAAAACATCGACTACAAGCTAGTTGCTAAGAACAAGCTGATGAGAAAGAGACGAGTCGATCGATGGTGTCTGATTACGGTTCTGACAACCAGAAAGAGTGACAATAACGTCGTCAAAATAGTGCGTTAATGTCAGAATTAGGGTTTCAAAGGGATTTGGCTGGAAAAACTATATTACGGTTTCAGAGGTGGCTTTGATACCATGTAAATATTTTGTGAATTATTTCTTCTTATTTCTTATATTAATCAAGTATAACAATATATACAGTCTCATAATTCTAATATAGGAAAACAGGAAATCTACTTTCTTGTTTCCTATTTTACATTGATTACAATCCTAAGTTATGAAATATATAACTCAATAGGTTCATATCATTAAATTGCATAATGACCCTTTCCCCTCTGTGCATATTTCAAACATTTGTTATCAAAGTTGGTCCTCGTCCTCTTTTTTCCTGTTGAAGACCTATAACAAAGAAAATTAAAAATAACAAATGATAATGAAATTTAATAAATTTTATTTAATAAACATCAAAATTGAATTTAATTATCCTATTATCAAAAATGATATTCTGGTGGATTATTTGCCAAAACACTCACCTTTGGCCATAATCATACATGTATAATCATAGTTAGTAATATATTATTTAATATTACTAAATTTGCTAATTATAAATTTTCCTGTTCATCATGCCATGCAAAGACTTGTAATGTATAAACAATAGTATTTCTACAAAATTTATGAGCATTAATTGAATTGTATTTTAAAAAAAAAAAAAAAGCATCAAGGTCAATTAGTATTGCTACAAAATTATGTGAAAAATATTTTGAGCTTAACATTTCAACCCACACATAACAATACTTAGACCATAATTTTGTGAGACAAATTGAGACCTTAAATTCAAGAAAAATTAAACAATACTTTAAATTAATATGTAAGTTATCTTGTTTCTCAGAAGACTAACAATGCAGAAAAATCATTCCCACCAACAGTAGCAGAAAAATCATTCCAAGCATATTAGAAAACTTCAATAATGCATGGCATAAAGACTAAACACGTCATAAATTAACAAAAATCTAACCTTTTTTCATGAATAAAATGCAAAGATTAAGGCAAACTTATGAGTTTTAGCGAAAATGGGACTCTTAATTGACAAAGGCAACAAGATTGAAGCACCGTATGAAGAAAAAATGGGCAAAATCCATGAAGAAAATTATGCTCTTGTAGGTAGACAACGTCACAAGAACACTAGAGAAAGAAATAAGGGCGACGAGAGAAAAATGAAGTGAAAAGAAGAACACACACTTAGGTTAAAGTCGGGATTTGTACTAACATTTTAAGTAGTTTTTACCGATATTTTTAAAACATTGGTAAAACCTAATGTAAAGTGGCATATACCAGTGTTTTTAACTATGTATTACCAGTTTTTTTAAAAGGCTAGTAAAACCTAATTTAAATCGACATAAGTAGTGACGTTTTCAAAAAACACTAATAAATTATACTTTAGGGGCATTTTTTAAAAGCACTGGTAAAAGATATTTTATAGCGGCAATTTTGCCAATTAATGTATTAAACATCAGTTAAAAAGGGTAATAGCAGCGTTTGCACAAATGCTGCTAAAAAAATACTGCTAATTTCTATATCTCTTGTAGTGAATGAGAAAGTCATGTCCTAAGCTTGTCTCTTATGTTAATTGATCCCACGTAAACAAGTTTGATTCTCATTTGAATTCTTCTCTCTAATTTGAGTACTTGGAAACTAATGGAATTAGGCTCAACGATCTCCTTTTCTCCTCACTGATCTGAAACTCTAAACTTGAGATCGAAACCTTGCCATGGGGGATAAACCGGCGGATCAAAGCGATGCAATTGCTATTAATTTGGCTGAGGTGAGAGCCAGCGGTAGTAATAAGATAAAACCTGGTGGGGTTGGTGCCACAACGTAGTCTGCAGCCCCTCACAATCAGCGGACAATGTTCTTCGCAGATATGACCACCATTTCTACGTTTTGCTGGTAAATTTTAATGATTTCTTAATCTTATAGATGGATGCATTTGTTTGAAGGCTGATGAATGATAATTGTTGTTTTTTTTTTTTTTAAGACGGCAAGATGCAACTACGTAGCTGCCTGGTACCAAACCAACGGCGCGTGGAGGGGTAATTAGTGCAGCGACAGGAAATAAAGCTGATATGAGAACCACACTTGTTGGAGTGGCGCCTTCCATGGCTGCAGCAGCTAGGTTTAACCAAAGCAAATGAGATCTTAAATATTAATAATTTAAAGGCGCTCAAGTTTTATTAGTTGGTCTTTTAGGCTTTTTTGTTCTAATCTCTAGTTGTAGCTTGTAGTTAGGCCTCACACCTCTGCACAGGAATGTGGGCTTATACTGGGCCTATTTTTAGAGTTTCCTTCTCATGGGCCTAAGTTACATTTCCAGATAGACACTTCAACTTGGTTTTACCGGTCCAATTCTCATTCAATTCTGGCCATTATAAGTTAACGTGGATCCGACGTGCGTATGAGAAGCAGCTCTGACCGCACATCTTTGTTCATCGTTCAGGACTAAACATCATGCTCTAATTTCTCTCCACTAACTAGAGAACTCCATTGACGCTCTATATAAAAGTTTACATCATTGTCACATATAAATGGAACCCACCAGAAATATTATAACCAATTCACAAAAGAAACAACAAACCAGATTTTTCTTGCGTGAGGTTGTTCACAACTATAGTAAATGAAGCTTCTCATTGCTAAAATACGCATTAGAACCGTATGCAGCAGAAGCCATGGTCAGGATGACAACCATTTTTCGTTCTATTTCATTGCTAGAAGGTCGGGGAGCTGACTGGCTTCATCAATTTTTTTTTTTTCTTTCAAATGCAGCACATAGATAGAGTTGAGGGTGTAAAAAGACAAAAGCAAGTAAAAAGCACTTCCATTAATTTCAGCTACAAGGGGAAAGGACCATAAGCAGTAGCGTCTGAGGTGCCCACTGCAGAAATGAAGGTAAGTGGGCGCCTTTCACCATGTTTCTGATACCGAATCTGTACCAGTAGCATGTCAAACAAATTTGATAGCTCTGCACGTACTAGAAAGTATAGCTACCAGCTAAATGAATGTTCTTGTTATTTAAGAAAATAAAATGGCTAATGAGATCATTAAGCTCATGGACATTTAGGGAGTATGAATCATCAGGATCATGCTTCTATCATTTTATTCCTGTTGTATGAAGGGCATATATGGCATTGTAAGTAGTAAGTAAGAAAATTGGCATTAAATATGCACTCTTTTCAAGGCAAAGAGATAAGACGCTTGTCTTTAATGCTTTGTTAACTTTACTTGAAATGCGGACTTCATCAGGTTCTCCAATTTACTCTGATGAGAAGATGTTGGCCAATTATGTGCCGATTTATGTAATGCTCCCAGTAAGTCACAAACAAATCATCTATTTTTGCATTTCATTATAATGTTTGACAATTGATGACAATGATCACTTACCCATCTGGTTCTTCTTTTCTATTCCAAATGTTAGTTGGGAGTTATTACAAATGATAATGTTTTAGAAGACAAAGATGGGCTTGAGAATCAGCTTAAGAAGCTAAAAGCTGCCGGTGTTGATGGGGTGATGTTAGATGTGTGGTGGGGAATAGTAGAATCCAAGGGCCCTAAGCAATACGATTGGAGTGCTTACAGGAGCTTGTTTGAACTCGTACAACACTGTGAATTGAAGTTACAAGCTATAATGTCGTTTCACCAATGTGGTGGAAATATAGGAGATATTGTTAACATCCCACTTCCCCATTGGGTACTTGAAATTGGGGAAGCAAACCCTGATATCTTTTACACTAATCGGACAGGTAACAGGAACAAGGAGTACCTAACCATTGGTGTGGATAACCAGCCTCTCTTTGATGGACGAACAGCTATTGAGGTAAGTTGGATTTGATGACGAGTTTGTCTTTCCATTCGCAAATCTGAAACTGATTATTGATTTATATAGATTTACAGTGACTACATGAAGAGCTTCAGGGAGAACATGTCTGATTTTCTTGAATCAGGGCTAATAGTAGACATTGAAGTAGGACTTGGACCTGCAGGTGAGCTGAGATACCCCGCTTATCCACAAAATCAAGGATGGGTTTTTCCTGGGATAGGTGAATTTCAGGTAATCTGTGGGTTTTGCTAATGATGATTTGAATTGTAATATCTTATTGAAAGCTTAGGTTATTTTTGTTATTCAACGACTGCAGTGCTATGACAAATATCTGAAAGCAGATTTCAAAGAGGCGGCAACAAAAGCAGGTCACCCAGAATGGGAATTACCAGATAATGCTGGACAATACAATAGCACACCAGAGTCAACAGAGTTCTTTGGGTCAGATGGGACATACCTAACTGAAGAAGGGAAGTTCTTCCTGATTTGGTATTCCAACAATTTACTTAGCCATGGTGATGACATTCTGGATGAAGCCAACAAAATTTTCTTAGGCTGTAAAGTCAGGCTAGCAACCAAAGTATAAATCACAATGTCCTAGCTATGAAATAAACTTCGCTGCATTAGTTTCACAATGTCCTAGCTATGAAATAAACTTCGCTGCATTAGTTTAATTATATCAAAAACTTTACATTTCGGTACCAAATTAAAACAGGTATCTGGAATTCATTGGTGGTATAAAGCGGATAGCCATGCAGCAGAGCTTACATCAGGATATTACAACTTGAAAGATAGAGATGGGTACCGACCTATTGCAAGGATGCTCTCAAGACATTATGCCATTTTGAATTTCACTTGTCTTGAAATGAGAGACTCTGAACAACCAGCTTCTGCCAAGAGTGGACCTCAGGAACTTGTACAGCAGGTGAAGACTTTACATAGTTTTCCCACAAAACCTGGTATCTGTCATGAATACATTCCGATGCCAAATATTAAATTGGTGATCAGTTGATGCATTTCATATCGATCTGCAGGTTTTAAGTGGAGGGTGGAGGGAGAATATTGAAGTTGCAGGTGAGAATGCACTATCGAGATATGATCGTGCAGGTTATAATCAAATCCTTTTAAATGCAAGACCTAATGGCGTCAACAGAGAGGGCTCACCAAAACTTAGGATGTTTGGTGTGACTTACCTTCGTTTATCAGATGAACTATTAGAAGAAAAAAATTTCAGTATATTTAGGACATTTGTGAAGAAAATGCATGCTGATCAAGTAAGCAACCAGTCTTTATATATATATATATATATATATATATATATATATATCTGAATATTTATATGTCTTTCAGTTTCACCTAAAAGTGGGTTTCTCTTTCGTAGGATTACTGTCCAGACCCAGAAAAATACCACCATGAAATTGCTCCACTTAAACGGTCGAAGCCAAAGTTTACTTTTGAAGAACTTCTGGAAGCATCCAAGAAAACGGAGCCATTCCTATGGGATAAAGAAACAGACATGAGTGTTGGTAGAATACTTGTTGATTTGATAGATAAGATTATCTCTATTTTCAAATAATTTCGGATGAAAAAAATGCAGAATGAATCGCATGATTTCCTTTGATCGTCATGTTTGTGTCTTCACAAACAGTATTCAACAAGAATTCTCCTGTTTTTCTTTAATGGATCATGGCGTAAACTCCACGTGACCATGGCAAACTCGAACAAATCCCAGTGACTAAAAACTTGCAAGCAGATTCACTTCCATGGGACACTCCAAATAGATTGGTTGACTCTAGCAACTTGCAACAGATCCGATCGATCTTGGCTTTTTTCAAGAAGATCCAATTAGTACCAGTGGCCAATATCCAAGCGACTCTCAGTCATTTAGGACTGGACAAAATTAATGAAGAAATAGAAGCATTAAAGACGATTCATATACAAACTAAATCGCAACTAGAAGATGAGTGTGAAGGGGAGAGCCAAGTGCACTAGTTTAGAATCTATTATTGACATTGGCTCTGTTGCACAAATAGGTGACTTTATTAATGCCTTACCTGTATAATCAGATGGTTCAAGATCTTGGATCATTGACTCAAGGCTTCAAATCATATAAGTGGAATTGCCATTCTTCAAATTTTACCCTATGTTCCCAAAATCTTAGTCTAAAAAGTAGATGGTACTCTCTCAAAGGTGCCAGGATTTTGGCTTTATGTTCCTTGCCCAAACTACTACTAGTGCTTTTAGTTCCAAAATTCAACAGTACCCCACTGCCAAATAGCAAAATTACCAAACAGTTAAAATTTATAATTAAAATGTCCTCTCAATCTTGTATTTTTTAGGACCTGGATTTGGGGAAGGCAATCAATAAGGCTATAGTATGTGCAAGGTTCTACTTTTGAAAAGGTGAAGGATGTCAAGAAAATATACATTACCCTAACAAGATACACCTCAAAGTCTTTTGTCTTCTTCATCTGTTCTTATATGAATAATAACAATGGAATTATGTTAGGTCACTAAGATTTTTGGGGAAAGCCAAACTTACTTTAGCTTACTTTATTTAAAGATTATCATCACTTGTTCTTTTTTTTTTTTTTTTTTTTTGATGATTTGGAAACCCCTGCTCATACCAGTCGGTCAACCTTAACTAATCAGGTGGTTTAAACTCGAGGGCCTGTGACCATATAGAGTTGCAACTACAGACTAGATAAATCAAGAGTTTTTGACTTTACTACAGCTTGAACTCTGGTCACCATTTTCACTTATTCTTAATTTCCACATACCATGTTGAAAACTTGAGTACTTTTGAAACTCCCAATTAGTTTGTAATATTCCTGGGAAAGTATTTATGATTTCTATATTTGTTCGTATAGCTAATTTTCATCAAAGCAAACTTACTCCCACATAAGAGAATCTAAGTTATTTGCCTACGCAAAAGGGCACAAGTGTTATTCTATAAAAAAAAAAAGATCATTTTGTCCTTTTTGGATGTAACATTTTTTTAAGAGTCAATCTTTTACTCCAAATTTTGATATATTGGGGGAGAAGGAGCAAATACAAGAATATCAACTTTGGGAAAATTAGTCTACACCTAAATACTTTCCAAGACCTCTAATTTATCCATGTATCACTCTATTAAGTAATCCACCTTTAATTACCCAAAAGAAGAAAAAAAAAAAAAAGTAATCCACCTTCAAACCATTTAAGAACATGTCTTATTAGATATATTTGTCACAAACAATGGTGTTTTGTCACCTTCTTTGTCTCCCCTTAGAGCTACTTGCACACTTTGTGGAAAACCAATAATTTGAACCAAACCATAAAGTCCAAGAAAATCAAAATAACCAAGGTAAAAATGATATAATTCCTAAACAACTAATGACAATAACTTGGTTTGCCTATAGCTCTTAAAAAGAGATTGAGATCTCGTATGTTGAACAAAAGTGGTAACAATAATTTTATTAACAAATAGAAAACAACACCTAACCAAACCTACACTCTTACAATATTTCTTAACACTCTCTCACAAAAACACACATTTATTTGCTCACAATTATAATATCCTGAGGCTACAATGGTCTTTCTAGGTCTTAGATCAGGGTTATGAGAAAGATTTTATAGCTAGAGAATAGATTTAGAAGAGTTAAGAGGGGTAAAATAGTCTTTTAGTGGCATTATATGGTGGTGTGTGTAGATCATGACTGTGTGCCATTTGGACACACAACCATGTGTCCCTATGTTAGGAACACAGTCGTGCACCTTGTTGCACACGCACGTGTGTCTTCCTTGAGTCACATACTATATAAAGTAGAGGTTTTTTTTCCCGTGGGGGTGCAACCAGTTTCTCACCTAGTCTTCTTTTTCTCATTTAGCCAACCCTAACCAAATTGAGAAGAAGGAAACCAGGTTCTAGCAGCCTTCCAGTTAAGAATCCAGCCAAAGTTGTAGGCACTCTTACCGGATACTACTGTTTTCTGCTTTTCTATAATTTAATAATAATATAATTTTAATAAATAATAAATACTACCAATAATACCCAGCAGAAATACCTAAAGCTGAGCTAAAATATGATAACGAAAAATATATGGTGAATATGTATACATCTATATATACATGCCCAAAAACTTTATTTTATATCATGAAAATATATACAAGTATCTGCGTGATCATACAGGTACATATACTGTACAATAGCATGTAATTAAACTATAAAAGCATGCAAATCAGAAACATGCTTCAAAATTAAAAACAAAAGCTGGATCCCAAACGATAGTCATCTCCTCCTCTTAACCCCCAAAATACTGACCTGTAAGAGAAAGAAAAATAGGAAGTGAGTGATATATTCTCCCAGTAAGCATTTCCTATCTCTGACTTTAAGTCAATTCTCCTCAGAGGATTGCCACTGCCATTATATACTGAAACATACATATACATGGGAGGGAAACCAAACTGGTTCTCTCGTGCTATCATTCTGTTCTGGTATCTAAAGATACAAAAGTTATAATGATGGCAATAAAAGCAATATAAATGTAAAAACCATATCTGTATAGTTCTGCCTTTCATAGAACCAATGTTATAGTTGCCTTTAATAAACTCCATAAGCAATGTAATAGGTAAAACACATGCATTATGCACGAGGGCATTAAATAACCTAACAATATTTGTTGTCATTATGTTATACTATATCCCTTGAAAAAAAAAAAAAAAAAAAACTCTTGCCTACCTCTCATTTCTAATGTTGTATAAATAATTAGCAATGTCTCGATTAATATTTTGTAGCACTATGAATGCCTTATCAAACTCGCATATTGTGTAACCCTTAGCTACCTTCCGATACAATGTTGCTATCTTTGAAATTCCTTTAAACTTGGTCTTCATGTCCTTACGTATGTTTTAGCAATATGAACCATGATAGACCATGGAAAAAAATTTCGCAACCATTGAGATAATGCTAACATGTCAACCTAACATGATCATTAGTTTATGTACATCAACAATGCATTCTTTTAGCTGGGAAAAAAAGTAACACCCTAACACATGTTCTTCCCCTCCACTAATATCAAATGTCATAAGGTAAATTTGATTATTTCTATCTTTAGATATAACACTGAATAAAGTACTAATTTGTTGCCCCTTAAGGTGTGCTTTATTAATACATAACACAGGTCCCATATAATGCTAAAAAACCTTAATACTGCACTCTAAAGCCATGAAGAAATATTGTTCTCATTGTCTTTCTTTGCATATGTTATGGTGACAAGGCTATTCAAATGAAGGCTATGATAATAATTTGGAAGAAGCATGAATGACTCTTTAGGTGAACCATGCAATGATTATAGTGCCCAATTCCTTCCTCGCCAAGCCTATGCATACAATATGTCAAATTTGTACCTTTGTATAACATCTTAAATGGTTTCCTTTAGTCACTATATATAGTTAACTATAATAAACTTCGACCTTATAATTTGGCCTAGTTGATGAATATCCACTTGTTGATAATGTGACATTAATTGATCTCTTATGCAAGTATGATTCGAATGGTATTGGCTAACTATAAAGAAAGTATATGCCTTTATCTTAATCGCTTAAACCTACCATGGATAGTTTATATGCAAGTAAAGTATCTCTTATTTGTTCTTCGATGATTGTCACACTTGAAATTGATTACCTTTTTCAACAACATCCATTTGAAAAGCATCCATTAAAATAAACTTATTGTCAAAAATGTATTTCACTATAATTTCTCATTTATGAGATTTGGTAAATGATGAACATTACTTAGGCAATTCAAGTAACCAATGAAAATGCCCATTTGGAACATTCTAACATCTTGTCTGCTCAAAATCGTTCATGTTAAGATTTTTACTACTAGGTGTTTATTTGTAGTATCTATTGAAACACTCCCTATGGCATTTTCGTCAACCATATCATTTTTGTCATCAGTTTCGTTACCCTCATACATAAAATCATTGTCATCATCATTGTCTTTATATTGAATAGGTTCATTATTAGTTGATGGTACCTCTTCTCCTTTCATTGTATATGATGGTCCTACTTCATACCTGTAATGTGTTCCATGTTATTAATGGAAATCCTATTTACCTATGCCTTCCCATGGAAAATCAAATTGACAAATTTATTACAAATAAACTAGAATGCACTCCCTCAATCTAATAGACAATTCATTTATAGTTTTCACATGTTCATCATAAGTGATTTGTACAATACATCTTTGTTGGAGATTGCTCAATCTTATTAAAACTTCAATCCTATTACATATCCGATCAATTTGAAATAAGTTATACATTATTTGAATAAATTCATCAAATGTTGTCTTCTTTGGGATTATCAAATACTCTGTTTGCCCCTCAATGTACTTTATATTCTCTTCAAATATTAACAATATACCATTATATGTATGTGTCCTAATTTTTTTTTTAATATGTCAAAAATTTTTAAAATTTTTGCACTTTAAGATCTCACATTTACATCTAACAATTAATTGTTTAGGATTTCTAGTTTAGGTTTAAGTTTTAAGGACTGTGTGAAAGTTTTCAAGATTCAAGTTTAGTCTTCCAGTTACAAATTTACAATTAACTATTTTTGATTTTAAGTTTTGGATTTTGGTTTTTGGGTTTCGGGTTTTGAGGTTCGATTTTCATTACATTAACCAATAAGTCTTCCTATCAATCTATTAACATTCACCGTTAAATATATACTTATCTTAACCAAATCTATATATTTATCATTTATATCACTAAAACTTATGTCATTTTAACAATATTTCAACATTCACATAATAAGTAACACAATTTCCATTAAACTCAACATATTTACTATTTCCATCATTAATACCTTTACTCTCACTAAATGTAGCAAAAATTACGTTTTTACTAAAAATACTTGTAAATACCTAAATTAAACTTCTTTCGCTGCTCTAAGACTTGTCACAACAAAATTTTGATAGACTAAAACTTTGAAAGAGTTTAGGCAACTTTGGGTTTCTTAAATTAAAGATTGTTGTGTTTACATAGAGAATGAGAAGTTGGTAAGGATAAACTTGGAATTTTAAATTATATTTTTAGTCAAATTAGTATAGCTCGTTATTCACAACCCCCAATGTTATGAAAACTAGCAAAAAAAACCCTTAAAAAGTGATTTTCTTTACGTTCAAATCTCAATTCAATTTCTTATCTTTAACTTTCATCATCATGTGCCTAAATATGTACTATTACAGATCATGTGTACCAACAACTGTTTTTCTTGCATATCTCTCTTCTGACTAATAAATGACCATATCCAATTCCAATTCCAAATGCCTTTCTCCATATTCATTAGACCTGTTACATAATAACCATACTAAAAATATTCTTAAAATTCATGCATATTGTTCACTTTTGGACGAACATTTTTTTCATGCAATGTACCAGTTTATATACTATAATCTATAACAACTATCTAGTTTTCTTACATTATATAACAAGATTTGATGAAACCCACCTATCTAAACATTTTTTTCTGGTCATTTACATTGTTAAAAATTCTCTCAAATTGCCAAAAATCTCCAGTCGTATCGAAACCCATTAGTACACATTTTTTCTTTAGGTACAAGCACGATACCAAGTGTACATATATTGTCTATGTGCGTATTAATTAGAGATCACTGATTATGACTTCTACGTACATTGTGCATATGTCTAGGTATGTGTTATGTGTAAAAAAGAAAATGGGATTGTAAAAGTAGAAAAAAAAGTGAATAAAATCATATTTCAATTAATAAAAGTGATTATTTAATTATTTTCCCTTATTATAATACCTTTAATTTCATAAAACAAATAAAAAATTATATTTTAATCTATTTAGCAGGAATTCACATGCGAGAACCAATCACATCTATCTACATGTCCATTTGGTTTTATTACATTATTTTTTTCCCTTCAAATCATAATTTATCATTCAAAAAAAAAAAAAAAAACCATCTTTATGCCTATTGTCAATGAAGCTTCTTGCTCAATTTTAAGTTTTTTTAGGAGGCCAAACAATTAATTCCCAAGGTTTCTTTAAATGACAAAATCTCACCCATGAAGTTTTAAAAAACCAAGTACCCGCCCTTGCTCTTTAAAAATATCAAAATACCCTCTATATAAATAAATAATATTAATATTAAAGTAAATTTTAATATAAAATAATAAATTATTAAATATTTAATAAATAAAATAAAATTTTAAAAAGTAATCATCGCTACTAGCAGCATTACCAAAGATAGTGGTCACTGTTAATATAACCAGATAGTTAAAAATGGTCACTCGGTTCTATTAGCGGCCAAATTTGGCCGCCTCTACCACTGAAAAAGGTCGAAAACAACTAACATGCTTGAAACTTGTTGTTTTCGACCATTTTAGATGACAGAAGCTACTAGATCTGGCCACCTCTACCAGATTTTTGCTGGCCAGATCTAACTATCTCTACCATTGAGACAATCAAATTTGGTCATCAATAGAATCATATGACTGTTTTCAGTCACCTAGTTAGTTTAATGAAGGCCATGATCGTCGATGATATTACTAATAGCAGTAACTGCTATTTTAAATTTTTATTAATTTTTAATATTATTTTTTATGTTAATTATTTTTATATATTTACTTTTTTAACTTCTATTTAAAAAAATAAAAACACCTTTTTGACTTTGGTCAAAGGATAGATAATTAGCTTTTTAAAACTTCATGAGTGAAAGTTTGTCATCTAAGGAAACCTTGGTTGGGAATAAGTGGTATGAATTTTGTTAGAATTTTAATAAGTGTTTGAAAGGTTAGGGACAACACCTAGCTTTCTCTTAGTCCTCCTATCCATATGTAATGAAATATATAGATTTTCCCCTAATAACATGTTAATTTGTCTTCCATTAATATCAAGATATTATTATCACATTAACCATCAAAGTCTTATTTACTTTATTTATGTAAATTAGTTGACATAAATGATACTTTGGTACCTCTTATAACATGTTAATCTCTCTTCCATTAATTGGGGAAAAACTAGATATGGCTAATTTGCATACAAATAAACTTAACATATCAACATTTTAAGAATCTCTTCTCTATTGATGATATAAAAGGATATAAGGTAAGCAAATTCATTGAAAATGGAGTCGATTTTTAGCTTATTTAATGTAAGAGATAAGTGTCAAGTGTATGTATAATTTTATGATCAATTTAAAGAGTTTTAGAGGACAATTTGACCATTTTACCCCAATCATCTACATATTTTGAATCATAGGTTTTCATATTTGGTTTTATAGAAAATGTTTATGTTGATATGAATTCAATGAAAATCAAGCCAAAAGTACACTTATAAATGACTAGCCAATGGTTTGAATTTAGTTAGAATAAAAATAAGCGATCAAAGCACAAAAAGAGAAAGAGAGTATTATGCACCATGGTAGAAAAACAAGGATTTTTACTAAGTTTGAGTTTTATAATAAAAAAGTATCATAGTAAAGTTGTAGTAGACATCTCAAGCTTTTTAAAGAGCTATTATGGAAAAAAAAATCTGAATTCATTTGGGTCTTCAACCGTTGCCACAAATTCAAGTCTTCTCAATAAAATTTTGTGTCTGACCACTAAGCACTAAAATGGTTATAAAATGAGATTTGAAGTCCAAATACGGTATTTCAAAAACCAAATAAAACTAGACATCCAAGGTTACAAGTATACAGACCAAAAATCCAGATTCCAGAAGCTCAGTGTTGTGGTGTAGTGTTATAGTACTAGTTGTAAAAAAAATCTAGAAACCTAACACTATGGCATGGCACCTTAATGCCAAAACATGCAAAAATGGCAGAAACTTAGCTCTATGGCATGGTGTTGCACTACAGCCTCGTGCAACAGAAATCCATATTTTTTAGGACTCTTTTTCTAACCCTAGGCTCTATATATATATATATATATATATATATATAATTGTATACTTATCTAAAGAGAAAGAGCTACCAAAAAACAATTTTAAAGAGATTTTTTATACTATTTTAAGGGATTCTTAATTTTGTTTGAAGATTCAATCAAGTAAACAATTCTTGATTTTGTTTAAAGATTCAATTGATTAAATGAAATGGATTATAATTGCGAGACAATTTTTCACAAAATTGTAGTAAAACTTCAGGGATTCAATGAGTTTCATTGTTTATCTTTACTATGTTTTTCTTGAATATGTGTGCTTATTCTTATTTAATTATGAACTAAATATTTTTTTTGCTAAAACCAGGGCTAACTAATTCATGGATTTTTAGTATTTTTTTATTATGATTGAAGAGTATATTATTTCATTGTGAGTTTGTATTTTAAACTTAATGCTTACAAAAAACTTGATTAACTTTTAATAGGATCTATGTTATGTAATTGAGATCGTAAGGTAATATTGCATAAAAGTGATAAGAATACAAACCATGAATTAATTAAATATAGAGATATATTTGTTGATACATGCAATAGTTATAAGCATAATAAACTTGTGTTGGAAGCTAGTGGATTCCATAAAACATAATACATTTTCATCTAATTAAGTTTATATAGAAATATTTTAGTTATTAGATTGTAAAATAAGATTAATATTACTTGAAAAAAAATATTGATCAAATTAGAGAGGTATATTGTCATATAAATAACACTATATCTTCAAGTGCAGAGAGAACCTACCTTGAAGTGAATTAGTAAACTAGAAGTTTTAATATTTTCTAGCGTATTGTGATTCAGTTATATTACTTAGGCTCAAACATTCATTGTTTGTTTTCGTTTTTATTTTAGTTTTAGTATCAATTTTTATTCGATAGTTTAGATAAAATTATGGAAGGTGTCATCTTATTACTTACTTATATAATCCTGTCGATACAATAATCCAGAATACTTTCCTTAATATTTAGATCTAATACACTTATTAGAAAGTTAAGGTTAAATTCAATGCATCGATAAAAAGTTAAAAAGTTGGGTGATATCCATGGATGCCGGTGGCGCAGAGAGTGCCTAGGACCGAAGTACATAGGTCTTCCTTCTAGATTAAAGTTGACAAAATAATAGTTTTTGACTTCTTCTCTTTATTTCTGAGTTTAACTTGTCCTATGGTTGTTGCGTGAATCAACGTATCAAAATTTTAGCCTTAGAGTTTGTTATCCGTTTTAAATGGTTGACTACTCAAAGATCGAAATGTATGTCGAAAAATTACGGGAGACATTAGACATATTAATAAGGATTCGGCCACAGTTAATTCCTCCTGCTTTTTTTTTTTTTTTTTATGAAATGAAGAAGCATGACCTTATTCAAATATATAAAAGGTTGTTCAATGATTCATAAACACGAGAAAAGGACTTCCCTCGATCATTCTTTATTTCATTATCACCTTTTACTTTTGAAAGGAAATGAACAGAATTTTCAAGAAAGATAGTTCATATTTCTAAGAACTAGAAAGACGTAGACGCCAACATGCATTGTTCCTTATAATTTGGTCTCAGACTTGGTGCCGGAAATTGGTTAGTATGCGCGAAATGTGATCGCTGTCCTATAATTTTCTTCTAAGGCGAGTGTTCTTTCTTTCTCGTCCGAACGGACTTTACACATGTATTGGCCTAGGGTTAATCGATGCTTTATTTATAATTGGGTGAACTTATTCAACGAAGAAATGTTACAATATAATATAAAACAGCATCTGCATTCATGACTAGAACGTAGAAAAGATACAATTCATGGGTGCAAGTCCATCTCATCTCACCACAGTATATGGCTGTAATGTTTGTTTTTGCAACCATTTATTTATTTATCTAATACAATATAGTAAGGATGATCCCTATATCCCGGAATTCAAACTTTAAGCATTAACAAAGGGGTATATCTCATATCTGAAGTTACAACTTCCACCCACAACTCTTCCTCCTTCTTTCCCGTCACAGCAACTAGGAAGTTCACCAATTATGCCGTCAAGACACTTCTTACAATCGGTGCTAGATAGATCCCTAGTGCATTGAGTCAACCCATAAAGTTTCGTCGATTCACTCAGGTCCATTTCCCCCACTGCATACAATCTGGGAGACGCGTAAGCATCCTTAGCCAGTTTGCTTAGCAATTCCTTTGTCTTTTTGTTGAAAGCCTCTGGATCGCTCACGCTTTTTACGTTCCACATATAGAACTTGTTTTTGTTGTCAATTTGGCCAAAGAAGTCACTGTCCGAGTACTTGAAAAGACAGTTATCATACCAAATAATTGCACCTTTGTTGTATGGACAACGCTTGCGAATCTCACTGCTTGCATCAGCAACGCATGTTTTGCAGTCCGAAGTTTCGACATCACCTCTACAAAGAGCCAGCCCATATGTTTGGTCTGGTTTTTCACCCACGTTGCTCATTCCGAAACCTGTGGGAGGAGTTTTCAGGTAGAGCGTACTTACGAGTTTGTTCAAGTTTGCTTCATAGGGGCCGTTGGCTGTAAAATTCTCAGGGTTTGAACAAAAGTGAAAGAGAGGATCAGCTCCAAAAGCTGGATGGAGAAGGAAAGCAAAAAAGGCTAAAAGATAGAATGAAGAGACAAGGTTTGAAGAAGACATTGTTCGAAAGAAATGAAGCAGATGGATGCGTTTAAGCTTAGGCTATGCAGCATCTATTTATAGCCAACACAAAGTTGACATTTTCTTTTGAATATCATGTTAAAGGTAATAAGACAATTTCAATTGTGGGATGGTACTTAGAAAATTCATTAATAGGTAAACTAATGCAAACTCCATTTACTATGTCATGTCATGGAAGTGGTAATATAAACTATTATTAAAATAAAATTTGTTTCTTTTGAATTCCGAGTTTTTAATAAGTGTTGAAAGGTTAGGGATGACACCGAACTTCTCTCTTAGTCCTCCTGTCCATATGTAATGAAATATCTGGGCTTGGATTGCACTTAATCTATTATATAGAGTCGTGCTATTCATATCTATTTCATTCACGTTATCACATTGAAGGTTATCTGTTGTTGATTTACCGATTGAATATGTGTTATTCTATCACCGAAGTTTTAAACACAGTTTTTATCACGTCTTTATATTCAGTTTTGACCTAACATAATTAATATTGGTGATCGTTAAACAAAAAGAATTCTCTGTTCATTTGGGCAAGATTTGTTTAGTTGAGTATGGATGATGGAGTTGAAATTGCTGACCTTTTTTTAGGTTTTTGCGCACCTAATGACGGTGTCCCATGCTTTTAAGTTGCATGCCACTTCGTTACTGCACTAAAGTCTAAAGTTATAAAGGAATAATAAGAGCAAAATGGCCAGAAAAATTAACCTCTTAGCATCAATAATTCAAAGTCAAATGAGCTCATACATGTTTCAGGGCGTCTACCAATAATTCAAAGTCAAACGATTTGTCTATATGTTAAAAAGTCAATTGCCCACCGGCTACTTACTGTTTTGCATTGCTGCTTTGCTTTTTAAGGCCAAAGGACATGTTCCCACACATAGTTTGAGGTGATGACAAACTGACCACTCCCAAGTTTTCAAAAATCTATCTCCCACCCTCTAATCAGATTGAATATTAAATATATTAGTAAATAGTAATAATTCAGGGATATTTTTATTCTTTTAAGATTAAAATTTTATAAAATAATAAAATAAATTTTATATAAATATAAAATATTTAAAAATTTTAAAATATATTAAAAAATTAAAAAAAATAAGGTAGCCACGGCTGTCAGTGTCGGTAGGGTTCCAAGGGAGGCCAAATTCGACCTCCCCGTTCGGTGGAGACGGCCAGATCTAGTTGTCTCTAGTTTTGACAGAGACGCCCAAATCTAACCTTTTCTTTCGGAAACAAAGACCGAAAATGGTCAGAAAAGATCGGTCTTGGTCTCACCGATCATTTCCAACCTTTGTTTCTGGAGGAGGTGCCAGATCTGGCCGTCTCCACCAAAACTAAAGACGGTCAGATCTGGCCGTCTCGTCTCCACCGAATTGGAAGACCGAATCTAACTTTTCCTGAAACCAAGTAGCCTGGAACGGCCATCTATATCTGTTAGTGGCAGCCATCACCGTCGACATTGGCAGTCGTGACTACTTTATTTTTTTAAAATGTTAACTTTTTTAAATATATTTTTAAATCTTTTTAAAAATTTTTTGACAATATTTATATTTAAAAATTATTTTATAATTTTATTATAAATTTTTAATTTTTATAAAAATATTTTAATCATTTTAATATAAAAATTATAAAAAAAAATCAAAGAGTGAGAGATTGCACTTTTGAAACTTTGGGGATATGGGCGAGATTATGTCCTTGGCCGCTTTTTAAATAAACGTACGGGCGTTAGCCGCAATAAAATAACACACTTGTACGTATCAATCATGCCTTCATCATCGTTCAATTGATTTTAAGTTTGACCTTGCCATAACAGTTGTCCTTTGGATATGTTCAACTGTGAGATTTTTTTTGATACATGACTAGGTCAGTTGAATCTTCCAAAGTACTAGGCTTATTATTTAATAGTGGCGTGAAATATGCCAGAGGTTGTGTTGACGCAGAAATTTGTGTAAGATGGAAATTTCTATTTTGACCTTCCTATTGTTCAACGTGATTACGACACATTGATGTTGCCTCTGCTATAAGGTCAGAATGTCACAATAATGTCTTTGTTGTAACATTGTGTTGTCCCTGCAAACACAGAAAGAGGGCGGGGATCTCAACCTCTAAAGCCACGAGTATGGAATACGGTCGATATTAAATTAGAGTTATTTTAAGACTCAAATACGGAGAAAAGCAATTAAGAGAATGTGATTCTTTTTAAATTAGGATAATATCAAGATATTATTATCTCATAAATAATCGAAGTCTTATTTACTTTATTTATATAAATTAGTTGACACAAATGATACTTTATCATTATGGACTAGACATGATATAGCCTATATGATACCTCTAATAGCGTGTTAATTTCTCTTCCATTAGTTGCGGCAAAAACAGATATGACATTTGCAAACAAATAAACTTAACACTTCAACATTTTAAGCATCTCTTCTTTGTCGATGATAATATTAAAGGCTAAAAGGCATGTCGATGATAACATTGAAGTTGAAAAGTTGGGTGAAATCCACGCCGGTGCCGGTGCCGGTGCCTGTGCCGCAGAGAGTTACTAGGACCCAAGTACATAGGTCTTCCTTCTGGATTAAAGTTGACAAAATAATGGTTTTTGACTTGTCATCTTTATATCTAAGTTTAACTTGTCCTGTGGTGTTGCTTCCACGTGAATCAGCGTATCAAATTTTTCCCTTGTTGACTGCTCTAATCAAAGATCAAAATGTATGTAGAAAAAATCATGGGAGACATTAGACATTAATAAGGATTCGGCCACAGTTAATTGCTTCTGCCTTTTTTTTTTAAAATGAAGAACCTCAAGTCGATTCAAATATGTAGTAAAAGGTTGTTCAATGATTTATAAACACGAGAAAAAGGACTTCCCTCGATCATTTTTGCTTCATTATCACCTTTTACTTTCAGAAAGAAATGAACAAAATATTCAAGAAAGATATCTCATTTTTCTAAGAACTAGAAGACGTCGAGGCCAATATGCATTGTTCCGGTATAATTGGTCTTAAACCTGGTGCCGGAAATTGGTTAGTATATGTGAAATGA
The DNA here is from genome assembly GCA_026122585.1 of Anacardium occidentale. Taxonomy (NCBI): domain Eukaryota; kingdom Viridiplantae; phylum Streptophyta; class Magnoliopsida; order Sapindales; family Anacardiaceae; genus Anacardium; species Anacardium occidentale. The sequence goes on from JAJEJH010000183.1 coordinate 158,220, forward strand.
GATCAATGTCCTATAATTTTTCTTCTATGGCGAGTATTCATTCTTTCACGTCCGAACAAACTTTACACATGTATTGGCCTAGGGTTAGTCATCAATGCTTTATTTATAATGGCCAAAGGACTATTTCCCACCCATAGTTTGAGGCGGGGACAAAGTCTCACCCTCCAAGTTTCAAAAGCCCAATCTCCCACCCATAGAAACAATTTAATATTAAATAAAATAAAAAACAGTAACATTTCAAGGGTAATTTTGTCATTTTATGATTAAAATTTTATAAAATAAATTTTATATAAATTTAAAAAAATATTAAAAAATTTTAAAAAAATTAAAAATTTTGAAAAAATAAACTGGTCACAGCCGTCGATGCTGACGGGGGTGGCCGTCTCCAGCCACCTAGTTCCAGGGGAGGCCAAATCTGGCCTCCCCGTTCTGTGGAAGCGGCCAGATTGGCCGCCTCTTGTTTTGAAAGAGACGGCCAGATCTGGCCACCTCTAGTTTTGGAGGAGGAGGCCAGATCTGGCCATAAAAAACGGTCGAAGAGGGTCGGTATTGATCCCAACGGTCTTTTCTGGCCACGTTTACCGAGAGAGGAGGTCAGATCTGTCCTCTTCCTCCAAAATTGGAGGCGGCCTGATCTGGCATCCCCTGAAACCAGGTGGTCGGAAACAGTCACCTGGTGTGGTCATTAACGGCCACCGCCGCCGGCATCAACGGCTGTGGCCAGTTTATTTTTTAAAAATTTTTAAAATTTTTAATATATTTTTTTATTTTTTTATATTTAAAAATTATTTTATAATTTTATTATAAATTTTTATTTATTAAAGAGTATTTTAGTTATTTTATTTAAAAAATTATAAAATATGTTTAAATTTTGGTCTAAGGGTAGGAGACCGGATTTTTGAAAATTTGGGGGTGGGACTTTGTCCCCGCCTCAAACTATGGGTGGGAAATAGTCCTTTGACCATTTATAATTGGGTGAAACTCAACAGCTTAGTCAACAAAGAAATGTTACAATATAATTAACACAGCATCTGAATTCATGACTAGAACGTAGAAAAGATACAATTCATGGGTGCAAGTCCATCTCATCTCACCACAGTATAAGGCTATAATGTTTGTTTTTGCAGCCATTTATTTATTTATCCAGTATAATATAGTATGGATGATCCCTACATCCCGGAAGTCAAACTTTAAGCGTTAACAAAGGGGTATATTTCATATCTGAAGTTACAACTTCCACCCACGACTCTGCCTCCTTCTTTCCCGTCACAACAACTTGGAAGTTCACCAATTATGCCGTCAAGACACTTCTTACAATCGGTGCTAGACAGATCCCTAGTGCATTGAGTCAACCCATATAGTTTCGTCGATTCACTCAGGTCCATTTCCCCCACTGCATACAATCTGGGAGATGCATAAGCATCATCAGCCAATTTGCTTAGCAATTGCTTTGTCTTTTGGTTGAAAGCCTCTGGATCGCTTACGCTTTGCACGTTCCACATATAGAACTTGTTTTTGTTGTCAATTTGGCCAAAGAAGTCACTGTCCGAGTACTTGAAAAGACAGTTATCATACCAAATGATTGCACCTTTGTTGTCTGGACAACGCTTGAGAATCTCACTGCCCGCATCAGCAACGCATGTTTTGCAGTCCGAAGTTTCGACATCACCTCTACAAAGAGCCAGCCCATATGTTTGGTCTGGTTTTTCACCCACGTTGCTCATTCCGAAACCTGTGGGAGGGGTTTTCAGGTAGAGCGTACTTATGAGTTTGTTCAAGTTTGCTTCGTATGGGCCATTGGCTGTAAAATTCTCAGGGTTTGAACAAAAATGAAAGAGAGGATCAGCTCCAAAAGCTGTATGGAGAAGGAAAGCAAAGGCTAAAAGATAGAAGGAAGAGACAAGGTTTAAAGAAGACATTGTTCGAAAGAAATAAGCAGGCGGATGCGTTTAAGCTTAGGCTGTTCAGCATCTATTTATAGCCAACGCAAAGTTGACGTTTTTTTTTTTTCGAATACCATGTTAGTTATAAGACAATTTCGATTGTGGAATAGTACTTAGAAAATTCAATAGTGGGTAAGCTAATGGGCACTCCATTTACTCTGTCATGTCATGGAAGTGGAAAAATAAAATATTGTTACAAAGAGATACGTTGCTCTTGAATATTTTGCTGAATGGTTGATCAGCAGAAGGTGGATTTCAGAGCATGCTCCTTCCAATAATATTAGACGTGAATGAATTGAAGTATAATATATTGATATCAGAATATACTATAAGTTGGATCTCTGCGATGCCGCATTTTCCCTTCCATAAATATTTAACTTATTTTCATGTATTCTAATAATGATAAGAGTATGTCTTCTAATAAGAACCTGGCATGAATGAATGTTTTCAGGCGTATAAATTTCCAGTCAATTAGTGACAAGGATAAACTCAGATTAATGAAGACAGTAGCAAACATGTTTTACTGAGTAATACTTCAATTAGATTTATAGAAAAACGGAAGTACAATTGTTTGTGAAGTGGGAAAAACAAAAAACTTATCTCTTAAAAATCTAATAACAGAATATACAAGAACTACTTTATATAGAGACGCCTAGATTGACAGCTAGACCTTTCTCCGAATCTTTACCATTGACTGAAGAAATCTTCCATAACCGCATGCTGATTGTCAATCTGAAAATTTCGAGAAGAAACCCTTATTCCTCTTTTGCAGTCGAATGAGCAACACATACCTTGTTTACTGATTATCTGCAACTGGCTTCAAAACAGTGCAGCAAGTCTCCTCAGAATGCACGGTTCCTTCATAAACCCAAAACGCACAATTATTAATTTTATTTATTTTTTCTTTTTGAATCTAAGTCTTCACATTTTCTATCAAATCAAACAGAAGAAAGTGTGTTTGATTTGCCACTAATATGACATGAGAAAAGAATTGATAAGCAGTTTCTACAAAAGAAAATTATAAAATTTGTTTTCTGCAAATTACAACTACTTCTAAGCTAGTCTTTCCTTAATCCCAACATTATTCTTCTACTAACCAATCATCAACATATCCTTAACACCTTTTCCCTTAATTGTAACATCTCCATATAACTCCTTCTAAACTAGTCTTCCCATCTCAGCACTGCTCTTTCTCTTCATCAATTTCAATTGAACTTTGATAATTACTCAGATTCAACTTATCCTTCAACATACAATACCTCTTTGTAGACAATATCTTTTTTAAACCATCAGCTATTTGGAACTTTGAAGGAACAAACTACATAGACAAACTTTTAGATACTGCCTATTTTCTTTTATAATGCGCATCCGACTCTACATGTTTAGTTCTCCCATGAAATGTGAGATTTGAAGCTAGAGCCCTTGCACTCTGATTAGCACACCATATAGCTAGTTTCATAGCACACTGCATGTCAATTTTTGAGAGTAAATTATGCATCCAAGATAGTTCTATAGATACTTGACCTAAACTTCTATATTCTGCCTCAGTAGATAATAAAAAAACCACTCTCTATTTCTTTGAACTCTATTGCAATAGATTTCCACCAAAATATTTATCAAACGCACTTGTTGACCTTTTGTCACTTGAATTTCCTACCCAGTCTACATCTACATATGCTTCTATAGACAAAATTACAATTGATTTGAAGCTTTGACATACCTCAAAATCCTCTTACAGGCTTGCCACTATAATCTTGTAAGGGCTTTCAAAAATTGACTAAGTTTATTGAATGCAAAAGATATATTCGACCTAGTCATCAACAAGTATTATAAAGCACTTATTATGCTCCTATAAAACACTAGTTCTTCGAATAGTTCACTATCCTTAGGAAACAACTTTAAACCCACAACCATATGTATAGTAGCAACATTAGAATTATACATATCAGTTTTTTTCCCGATAGATCAAATGCATATTTAGTTTGATGCAACATTAGCCTTGTCTCATCTTTTCTAGGTTCAAAACCTAGGAAATAATCCAACTCTTCCAAGTCCTTTAATGCAAATGTTAACCTAAAAATACAATGGCAAATAAACCTAGAGGGGCGATGATTAGGTTTTTCTAAAACTTTTTAAAATTTAAAACTTTTCAACCAACAAATCAATTTTCAGCTAAAAATAAAACAGTCAAACCATCCAATCAAGCAAATAAGCACTGTAAAAAAATATTTTTAGTATGTTGTATGTTCGCGAGACTTCTTCCTCTTTTGTTGTTGTTACTTTGAGAGAGATACTGGCAATTGGAGAGAGAAATGCAACTTGTAGAGTTCGTGATTAGATCAATGGTCAAGTGTTTGTTTTGCTTTTTTTTTTGGTAATCGAATGGTGGATATTGTTTTGTATAGTTGTTATACTTAGAGATTTTGTATTACTGATATAAAAACCCTAACTATTCATAAAAATATTTCATTAAGGTATTTCTAGAAATTTACAAATTATAGTTGTGTTTCTTTGTTCTTGAATTACTCTTTGCAAATCTTGAGTTTCTTTTTTTAGTTTTTTTGCTTTTCATGGTATCAGAGCTATTCGACTAATGTCAATGGCTACTATCTTTGATACTTTGAATCTATTAGGTCAAAATATGGATACTAATGTCTCAGTTCAGTAATTTCACTATTTCAAGTCCTCAGTTAGTCAATCCAAGACAAAGAAAATTATCGCTACTAGAAGGCTTAAGTATTGTTTGCAGTTGAAGCACATAGTCTTGAGGAGCACTTGACATGTCTGGTAACATTTCCTGTACCTTTTATTTTTTTCAAGGATGATTCTAATGTGAATGCATTGAAAAAGATTAATTCTGAATATGTTAAATGGAAGAAAGTTGATAAATTGCTTATTAGTTTGTTATTGGCATCAATTTCTAAGTGTATGTTCTGTCATATAGCTAAATATAGTATAGCAGCTAAGGTATGAAGAACTTTAGAAAATCATTTTGATACTGAATCTAGGGATAGGATAGTGTATCTTAAAAATTCACTTCAGAATTTAAGAAAAGGAGTACGGTCAATCAATGAATATGTGAAAAAAAATGAAAGAGTTGGTTGATGCTTTAGCTACTAGTGGTTAGAATATTAGTGAGAAAAAATTAATCAACTATATTGTAAATGGAGTAGGTGTTGATTTTGATCCAGCAGTGGTTTATATCACTTCAAAACTAGATTCACAAACTAAAAATATAACCTTAGCTAAAGCCAAGTTAGTATTGCAAAAGTATGAACAAAGAATGAGCAGGTATAGTGTGATGACTTTAGATATGGTGCAAGGTAGTATAGCATCACAAACTAGAAGGTTTTTGGTGGCAATGCAAGAGTTAAAGGTTCCAATGTGATAACAGGAGGTATAAATCAAAATTTTAATGAGAGACAACAAAATAATGCACCAAAAGGTAGAGGCCAAGGTTTTAATAAAACTAGAGTGGTCTATCAATTGTGTAATAAAACAGGACATAGTGTTTTACAGTGCTATCATTGGTTTGATATCACTTTTCTTGGAAGGAATCAGGGAGTGTTAGAACAAAGTATTGGTACAGGGAGATATAGAAGAAGAGGCTTACATGACTCAACCTATATTAAGGGAACTTTGAACTTAGGTCTTTGATTTGATCATACAACAATGATGAATTAAGAAACCTATTTTGATACAAATCAGGCTAACATTTTAGGAGACAGAAGATCAACTAGTAGGTATTGTATTTATCTTGGTGGAAATCTAATTTAATGGCATTTTAAAAAACAGAAAGTGGTAGCTATATTTTCAATTGAATCTTAATATAGGGCATTAGGTCAGCCTACAATAGAATTGGCTTAGTTGAGAAGCCTATATAAGGAGTTGAAGGTTGTAGTTTTTGGTACAACAATGTTATGGTATGATAATCTCAGTGTTGGGTCATTAGCTTCTAATGTCACGAGAGAAAAAAAAAAACATATAGAATTAGATGTGCATTATGTTAGAGAGTTGGTTGCTGCAAAAATATTTAAAATACAGTATATTCCAACTGAATATCAAACAGCTGATTTACTAACTAAATCAATTGCAAGCACTAGATTTGAACAACTCAAAACCAAACTTGAAGTAATTAAAAGATTAGACGAGATGGTAGAAAGAGAAAAAGGGTTGGATGTCTAAATTGAGGGAGGATCAAATGAAAATTCTTCTGTCAAATCTTGAAACTGTATTCCTAAGACTTGAGGGAGGATGTGAAGTAGATATATTTGATCCTGAAAGAAAATTATTGAAGAGTGTTATTGGCTGAATGCTAAAGTGTTTTTATTAAAATTTGTTTACTCTGTTTTAACAAAGTTTTACATTTTGCAAGGAGGAGAGTAACGACAACTTGATGGTAGTTAGGAGAATAAGTGAAACGGTGTGTTTCACACGAAAGGCTATTTGAAATAAAAGTCTCAATATGTTGTGTGTTCGAGAGACTTTTTTTTCTTCTATTGCTTCAAGAGAGATATTGGCGATTGGGGAGAGAAATGCAACTTGTAGAGTCAGCGATTAGATCAACGGTCAAGTGTTTGCTTTGCTTTGATTTTTTTTGTAATTGAATGATGGATATTGTTTTGGACAGCTGTTATACTTAGATATTTTGTGTTGTTGGTACAAAAACCCTAGCTGTTGATCAAATAATTCATTGAGGTATTTCCAGAAATTTACAAATTGTAGCTGTGTTTCTTTGTTCTTGAATTACTCTCTTCGAATCTTGAGTTTCTTTTTTTAGTTTTTCTGCTTTTCAAGCTTCCATTTGATCTTGAACTTCTGTGTTGCCTAGTTGAAAGGGTCGTCAAGCTTCGGAAAATAATTGTTAACCCCACCGACCCATTGTCTTTGAGAAATTATTGAAAGTTTGAAAATAACAAGGACAAAGAAATTGCTAGAAAGTATGCTAGGAAGCTACGGGAAAGGTCCCTTAAGCTGTCGAATTTGTAATATGCTTTTTTTTTTTTTTTTTTTTGAAGAGTTTTTGTTTCATTGTATGGGACTTCAACTTTTTAATTTATCAACCGAATGTGCATTTTCTTGACTTTTAATGCAAACCTTCGTGGGTACTCGAAAATGCAATACCAGACAAGACTAAAAGGAATGAACAATTCATGGAAGTGATTAAACTTTTGGGTTATAATTTTAATATTAATTTAAAATTCGATTAATGGGGTAACCAAAAATTTGGTTCGATTATCTGGCAAATTCGGTTTAGTCATCACAGTAAATGTACAAAATTGGTTCGATTTTGATTTATAATTTCCACCGAGCTAAAAATTCAGTCCACTTTTCAGGTTTTGTTAACAGGTTTAGTTACCCAATTTTGTGTAGCCCTACTTATGCCGTCAGTTATTATAAATATCAGACTATGTTAATACTTTTTTACTTCTCGTAATTTTTAATGACTTTTAATTAAGTACTGTGCATACACCCATAACCCCCTGGAAAAATTAAAGTGGGATAGTTAAAAAGAAGAACCGTAAAACATCCCACGTACAATCACTTTTGATTATGAAAAAATAAAGAATTTTATTGAAATATATATGTGCTGCATGCTATAAACTGATGAAACGAACAAGAATTATAAACCTGTTGCTATCGAACTTATTATCCATAATTATGGAGGGTGACCCTTAACCCTCTAATACACGAAAATTTAATCAGAGAGGAATCGGTAAATCTCATATCTTATGATGCAGCTTCCAGTAACGACCCTCCCTCCTTCTTTTCCATCACAACAATTTGGAAGATCAGCAATAATACCATCAAGACATATCCTGCAATTACTATGAGATAGATCTCTGGTGCATTGAGCTAAACCGTAAACCTTCATAGTATTGTTATATCCCAGCTGCAATTCTCCGGCTGCGTACATTTTTGGTTTTACAGAAGCTTCCTTAGACAGTTGGCTCAATAACTCCTTACTTTTATGATTGAATGTTACGGGGTTGCTCACATTCTTGAAATTCCACATAAACAACTTGTTTCCATTGTCAATTTGGCCAAAGAATTTTTTATCTGAGTACTTCAAGAGACATTTGTCGTACCATATCTGTGCACCCTTGCTGTATGGGCAGTTTTGGTGAATCTGCCTGCTTGCTTCAGTGATGCAGCTTTTACAATCTGAAGTGGAAACATCGCCTCTACAAAGAGCCAGTCCGTGTGCGTTGTTGGGGTCCTGCCCTAATGAACCAAGACCAAAACCTGTGGGAGGAGCTTGATGGTAGAGATAACCCATGAGCTTTTTAAGGTTTGTTGCATAGGGGCCAGAGGCAGTGAAATTTTCATTTGAACAAGAATGGAAGAGGGGATCAGCGACTCCAAAAACGGTTTGAAGAAGGAGAGCAAAGCTTAGCAAACATGTAGTAGAGGTAACTCCTAGGGAAGACATTGCTACAAGAACTTTTATTTGGAAGAGTGTAACGAGGATGATCGATTGATGGGTTTAGAAAGAGATAAGCAGCTATATTTATAGTGAATTTTTAAACATTACTAGGTAGAAAAGTTGACGAGGTTGACCTTTTCTTTTTATATGGAGCTGAGAAAGTCAAGGGGACCAGAAGTTTTCAAATGTGATGGGATGTTGAGAAATTCAGTTTCGGTGTAACGTTAGTATCCTAAAATATACACATATATTATGATACATGGCATATGGTAGTGAAAAGAAAACAATGTCAAAAGAATTGTGAATCTTCTTCTACGAGATTAAATGTCATCAAAGACTTTTTCATTAATCATTGAGATTATAAAATATATAATGCTTATGATAGAACTAGACCACAGTCAATTTAGAATGGCACCAAATAACTTTGTTCACGTCAAAGTAGTGCGGCTCGTGGGATAAGAAAATATGCAACAGCAGCAATAAACCTTTTTCTTTCAAATTACTTGTCATCAACCTGTATAGTGTTCATAGTTGAATATTAAATTCCCTTCAGCAATTTTAGGTCTACAGCTTTTTGCTAATTATAATACAAAAATATTAATGAGTTTCTTGACTTTCTCAGTCTCTTGAAAGAAGAAAGAAAGACTTTGTATTGCCGCTAATTAATCAATACAAATCCAACATTATAGGAACTCACTTAAAATGAAAAATCAAATATAGAAGAAAGGTTTGTATGGCCTATCATCAATTGGCTGGGTAAACACTAAAACTAACACTACCAAGTCTGTCATGAAACACCCGGAGAAAAAAAATGTAATTTATTAGCTTACAAAGGGCCTTCAATATGGATGTTTTAATAACGTGAATGAACTGGAACAATTTTACTGATATTTTGATTATCTGGTTTTATGTTAGCCGTTAGGGTTCAATTTTAGCCAAGTCAAAGTAGCAGAGGGACAGGAGGGAGACGGTGAAGAATGGATTGGGGTTTGGCCGGTGGTGCGCACAGTGTTAGCGGATTGGTTGCTTCACAGTGGACGAGTTGGTGGCATTGCGATGACGAGGTTATTAATGTCATATGTCACTCTTCTGTCAGTATTTGAGGTTTAAATAATAATCCCATAGATTTAAAAAAAAAAATGATCTTATTAATGAAATATTTTCCCTGTGTGTCACTCAAAGTTCAGGTTCGACTCTAGCCAATGAAACAAGTTATTGCTCACAGAAAATTAAAAAACTATATCTCCGACCTCTTTTCTTGCACGTTCTAGGAAATTAATTCTGTTTTTACTTGTTCATACATGATTAAAATTTGCCGTCTGTTTGAAGCATTAATCAGGAAATCAGGGTTTGACAAATACATGATAGAATAATTATAAAGAAGCATTCAAAAGAAATCTTTAATGTCAAAAAAATATGCTATGTTGACTAAACCCTGTTTCTAGAATACAATTAAAGGTTTTAATTAAGATGTGTTGGCCCAAAACAATCATAACAAAATTAAAAAAAAAAACTGCAATACTGAGAGGAGAACATCTGCTAACTGCTCATTCGTTCTACAGTGCTCCATTGTGATTATGCATTTGCAACTAAGCCACAAATAAAATTAAAGTGAATGTTAATATTTTTGTTCTCCCATGAAATGTTGGATTCTTTGTCATATACATCGTTGACTTGTCACAAAAAAGTTTAATTGCTCCTTCTTGATCTCGACAAAGATTTGCAAGAATTCTTCTAATCCAAACCATCTAACAAGTTGCTAAAGTTGTTGCAACTTACTCAACTTCTAAGAAGGATAAAGTTGTAACTTATTTCTTTGAATTGCATGTGATGGCACCTGATCCAAAAGTAAAGACACTTGTTAAAATACTCTTTCTATCATCCAATGAACTTGCCCAACCACTATTAGTGATTCCATATAATTTGAAAATCGCAACTTGTCAATACCAAATCTCATAATCAATAGTTCCAACAATACAGTGCAAGGCTCTTATTACTACTCTAAAATAATGCTTTATAGAATTTTGCATAAACTGGGAAATTACATCAACAAAAAATGCAATATCTAGCCTAGTATGGGTCGAATAAATCAAATCTCTTACCATGCTTCTAAATTCTTTACGTTGGTCTTTGTTGTACTATCTTCAAGTTGCAACTTCTCATTCACGTTCGTGGGTATAACTATTGGTTTGCAGTTGAGCAAATTGAATCTTTTGAGAAGATCTATTGCATATCTCCTTTGTGAAATGTAAATCCCATCTACGCCTTACTTCACCTCGAGTCTAAGGAAATAATGCAATAACCCTATGTCTGACATTTCATATTTCTTCATCATGTTAGATTCAAATTAAAGAAGTAGAAAAACCCATATAAATAATATGATCAACATAAGGGCAAACAATGATAAATTCATCTATGTTGGAGTTGATTCTCTAAAGTCAATCCTTAAGCTGATGCCAATCATTGATTAGTCATATCCAAACACACTTCTAATGGCATTCTTTATCTATAACTACAGTAATAACATGATAAAGGTCCTTGAAAAGGTAGAACTAAGATGAGAGAATCAAATAAATGATCATGTTCTCCTTATGCACTCTTTGGTAGCCATTTTTAAAACATCCACACTCTTAATATTATCATAACAAAGGACACAGGTGATATAATTAAGTTATCATAGTATTAAATGCTTCCACCAAAAGGTAATGACAGTTTACATGTTTCAAAACTATTGTCCACAATTTGGTGTAACACATAAGTATATATTGTAGACATAGTATCTATGAACTATATCCTATTAATATATAGAGATACATGTAATTTTTAAACTTGAGGTGTTACCATAATTAGGGTTACCATAATTAGGGTTACCATAAAAGTAGTGACTGACTACAACAAAATTTGTATAAAGACTATAGTGGATTAACAAAAGATTAGTCACTTTCGACAATAAAAATGGTATATATGTTATAAGCCCTTACTAGCATATGTTAATGACCACCCAAAATTTGTGATCATAACAAGATTGGGTTGTTACCTAGTCCGTTACCATTTAATTGTTAACTTCAACATCAGTCTATGATTACAAGAAACCCCTAAGGTAGACACTATATATGTGATTTAGCCTTGAGAGATATGATATGATAAAAAGATTGAATTATGTGAGTAACCATACTACTAATAGGCTATGAATATAAATACTAACACTTCAATGATTTGGTTACCATGATTACTTAATAAAGTTCACTTGTGGTCTATGTATAGAGAGATGTTGAACAAAAGATTTAAATGGGTTTGTACACTATTAACTCGTTGTAGAGCTTTTGGGTCATACCTAAAAGTGGTGGAGTGATATATGAAGTAAGTAGATTGATCAAGATAAATTAAGTATGGTTTTGAATAAATGATTTGAGACTTAAGAAATATGTGGATTCAATATGGATTGAAGTCCAAACTGAGTTAAATCTAGAGAGAAGCGTATAAGTCAATCATTGTCAGATTCGTTCGAATAAGATTAAAATTTAAAATAAGTGTTTCAATCAAGGGTAAGACCCTGCATAGTCGTATGCATGGTCATGTATCAGTCTAGTTATTATCAGATTGAATTCATTCAGATCCAAATTAGATATTCTAGCCTAGATATGTGCATGCATAATACATGCATGATCATATGTCATCCTAGGTGTATATTATCCATAATCTTTTTTTTGCCTAAACTTCAAGGATTCTATAAAGTATACTATTGGATAAATAGATGATGCACAATTGCACATCTCTCTTGCATGCTTATGTATTCAGTTATATATAAAGGAGTACGTTTTTCACACTTAGGTTGATTAATCGATAACACCACCGACACACCTGTGCCTTCTCACTTACATGCCCTGTATAGAGCCCCTAATAGTGTTTTTTTTTTTTTTTTTTTTTTTTGCATGGTTTGCCTTTTTTTCTTGCCTTATATAAATGCCAAGAGTGTCGTTATGTTATGGTTTCTTTGTTCTTTTCCCTTATAGTTAGTTTTGTTGGTGTGCCTTAAGGTTCACTAAGCTCAGTTTGTTTCTCAGCTTTTAGCCCTTGCATTTGTTTGTAAAATTTTACATACCCAAAAACAAAAAAAAAGTGACACCCTACTCTTGGATGGGTAGCGACTCTTTAAAGTTAGCCTTTTGCCATGCAAAGATTAGTAAAGTCTTTAAATAGAAGTTATGAAACTTAAATCGTGTATGGTTTCAATTATAATTTATTTTATGCAATTTTGTACTATCAAAGGCTCCTGGAGAGGCATTTTTCATGTATGTATTTTTTATATATTGATTGATAGTATGTGATGTTTATATGAGCACCCTCTAGCCTAAAAATGGTATCTGAGCCACCTTAAAGGAAAATTTGCATGATTAATTTTGTGTTATTGAATGAATGACCCTTTACCTTAAACTTATGGTTTTAATGTATTTATTTTTTTATTTTAATCACATGTTCATTTTATAATTAACAAATTTATTCATTATTGCAAATTCATTTGAGATTAATGTAATATACTATAAATTGTTGTTGAATTGTTAAGTTTTGTGTTTTTTATTCTTGTTGATGAATTGTTGTTGTGTAATTTGTGAAACATGGTTTTAAAGTGCGGTTAATGGCATCGATTTCATGTTGTTATGCAAAACTATTTTCACAAGGTATTTTCACAAGGTATTTTCACACCTAGTGGAAGTGTTGTTGGAGTGTAATATGGCCTTCATGTCATATCATTGCATTTCGATAATGGCTTGTCAAAAAATGAAAGTTTTCTAATTGCTTCACGTTACTACAAAATTTTGGAAAATAAGTCATTCATAATCATATACAGTAAATGCACACCCATTTATTAGAAATTTCTTCATGGCACATAAAGTCGTGATGTCATCCCATGTACCATCCACAATCATGTGTCTAGCATACACGCTCATGCATAGGCAAATTTTAACTATGTATATAGTAGTGATCCATGATCATGCATTAATCTTGAATTTGGTTGAATTCCATGATTGAAACGAGACACAATTGTATATCTGTCATGCATGCCAGTGCATATTCTATTTTTCATGTGATGTTTGAGTGTAATCCTATCTAAATGCGACACTCTTGCACCTAACTACATACCCTTGTATAAGGTTGGATTTGCGATCTTAACCTTGTTGACCAATAGGGACTAGATTATAAATTTTGAAACCTTTAGGTTGGAATGAATTATGTAAAAGTTGAAGATGACAAAATGTAATTTAACAACTTAGTAAAAAATTAATTTTTTTTTTTTTTATGTTGTTTGATATGCATGGTTTCTTGTGTATGTGTCAAGACCTACGTAGGACCCGCCGCCACGAGTACCCCTGCTGCTGGATAATATTGGGGAGCTTTTATTAATAACCGAAAACTCGGGTACCCGCGACGAGAATCCTACGAAAATAAATAAACTTCCTGAAACTATACAATTCTGCACATGCAGAAGCTGAAATACATACATCAACTGAATTATACATATTTGTTCCGTACAATGGGCCAAATGGCCTACATCATATACATATAACTGTTCCTGTACACTGGATACATAAAACATGTACAATATGACCACACAGGTCCAAAGCTGCTATACATACAAACTGAGATCGCGATGTGTGTGCGTGCCCTCTCCATCAGCCTCGATCCAACCGCTCCTCGAAACCAGCACGAACACCTGAAAAGATGGAAGAAGGAGGGGGATGAGTGATCAAGATCACCCAGTAAGCACTCCTTACTTCCCTCAATACCCAAGCAAGCACAAACAATCATATAAATCAAACATACCTGGGTCTTGGCCCTATTCATACATCTATGCGCTTGCTAGAATCTGAAACCGGTATCTGAATCTCATTCTCGTTATATACTGATATCATTATTATTCATGTCATGATGTGTATGTCATGCCATGCTAACTGAAATTACTGGATGCATGCATCTGAATACCTTTTTGTACCTGAAGGTACCTGCTGTGCTGATCAGACTTGGTGAACACAGGGATTCGACATCTTGGCCATGTGGGCTGAACAGTCTAGCTACTGGCTAGAAAGCTGAATCTGAATACTATTACCCAATCTGACTGGTGTCAGATGGTAAGATCTGAATGCTGCTGAATACTCTGACTGGTGTCAGAAATTGAATCTGAAATACTACTGAGCGTTCTGACTGGTGTCAGAAAGCTGAATCCCACAGATGCCCCCTCGTGTTCCACCTATACTCTTACCCGTACATCGGATTCTGAATACTGAATGCTACTGAATTCGGATCCCCTGATCCTCTCTGAAGCTACATGTAATGCCATGATATGCATATGTAGCTTATTATCTGATTTCATGCTCATCTGATGCTTATCTGAAGTCAATTAGCCTTTGTTCGAAATTCACATGCTTAATTACTCAATTAATATTCTTTTTCTGAAAAACTGCTGATGCACGGGCGTGCATGAAAGGTGCACGGTCGTGCGCTGGTCGTGTGCCTGACCGTGTAAGCTATTGGAATTTCTAGAAAATATTCACTGAAAGGCATGCACGGGCGTGCGTAGGCAAACACACAGTCGTGCATGGGTATTTTCTGGTTGTGCACAGGGCATGCACACGGGCGTGTATCTGGAAAAACAAAGACTCACGGTCGTGTCATGCAGGCCCACGGTCGTGTCATGCAGGCCCACGGTCGTGCGTCTGGTTCTTCAACAAAGCACCGTCGGAAAATTACACAATTTCACAACCATATCACAATAAAACACAATTCCACTACTAATACATGTTCTCAGCACTTCAAATAACCCAACTCAAGCATCAAAAGCAACATGCAACCATTCATCAAGATTTCACCATGGAAACATTAACTTTCTCTCACTAAAACATGATCAAGCTTGCATTCATGGATCAAAGATAGCAAATTTATCAACTCAAGCCACAATCTCATCACACAAACATGCATCAACATCATCGGCATTCCAAACATCGAAATTCATCAAGGAAAGCTGGGAAATTCACGAGGAGAAGTGAAAAAACACTTACCTCTCGCCATGCTTCTGAAAACAAACTTTCTGGACTAAACTCTATGCTCTCTAGCTTGATCGGGAGCTACTTGCTGCTGAATTTCCTCTCTAAGGATGGGAGGAACTGAAATGAAGAGAGAAATTTGGTTGAAATGCAAATGGGTGAGAAAAGAAATGAACTTAGCTCACGACTCACTTATATACTAGGCCACGCACGGTCGTGCACCAATGATGCACGGGCGTGCACAAGGGAAAATGGACTTATTCCATTTCCCACTCACTCGCCTGATCGAATCCTTCCGAAAGGATTCCTACGAAAGCCGCACGGCTCCGAAAACTTACTAACTTACCCCTGAACTTTACCAGACTCCCATTCTCTCTCTGAATCTAGTTTCTAATCCCAAAACTCTACCCCTAAGGGCTTTCTGGATCTAGGATGCTACAACCTACACATGTATGTTTCAAAAATTTTGGGAATATATGTTGTAATTTTAAGTACGGTCTATGTTCCCTTACTTTTCTTCTGATTTTTTAATAAAATTTTCCTCTCATCTCCTTTCTCTTGAAATTACTCGACGTTTTTGAAATTTATTATGTAAATTTTAGATTATAAGTTACATTTATTTTATTGTGGTGGAATTTATATACTAGAAGACAAAGCAGTGCAATTAACTGAAGATTAGAATGAAAAAGAGGAACAACAAATTTGAAGCCTCAAAGTTTGAAGGAACAAGAATGCTAGGTTGACTTTTTGGTCTTTTTTAGCTTGAGGCTTGATACTAGTTATGGTAGTACACTGATACATTATATATGTTATAGTATGCATGTCTAAGTTTTAATATATGTAATGTATATTAATCACCTTACATAAAAAACCTAAAATTGATAAAACCTAACTAAAACCTCTTAATAAATATTAAGTCAAAAATAACTAAAGGCTTCCAGTATGAAACCTTAGTTAAACCCCTATTTGCCAGAATGTTGTTTGCTCAAGTGAAGGGTAAACTTATACAGGTGGAAAACCAAGTGTCTTTTGTGTTAGGTCTAACTTAACTAATGAACAAATCTTGTTTGCCAAAGTAGAGGTGAATTTGTTAAAGGCTTAGCAAGGATGGCTTTTAACTATGCATGGTGTTATGTAGTATCCACCTTACTAATACTGAAAATCACAATTGATGTCACAAGTATTTGTTAAAGTAACACTTGAGTTGAGACCATGAACTTTTGTTAATTGGTTTATTGACCAACATAATTAAGCCATTTGACTTGTTCACTAAACCAAAGGTTTGATTTGATTTGATAGGATCTCGATCCACTAAAAAGCCTACCAGAGTATAGTAGTAAGGGTTGTAGACTTAAGTAAAATAGTGTTAGCATTTAATTTAAAAAGGTCACATTATTAAATGATATATAACTTAATGTTTTCTTATTGTTTAGAATTACGAAAATGGACCTTACTTACAATCCAAATTTCATAAACACATTTGAGGTCTAGTTTGGAACAAACATAAGATTCTTGGACTTGTACCCCAATGTCTCTCCATTGTACTTAAGGTAAAGAAAATATTGTATGCTAATGTGCAAGAGATTCCCATTGAACCCAAACGTGGATCCACTACTAAAGAATTTGTTGCATATGAAAATCACAATGATATTGCTTTAGTTGCATCAAGGATTATATAGTCCTTCGTTACCCTTGACCTACAAATAGATGATTTGTTCTAAAAGAACATAATCAAACATTTACGTACGATCTGTTAAGGTAGATGTCTTTTCACCAATCGAGTTACTTTATATTTGTAATTAATTTTTAATATCAAATACATTTCTATTATTTATTCAATTTCATACATGGTTCATGTAATGTTTAGGTTTTCAAAATTGTAAATTGGATTAGTTTTGAGGGCATTTTAGGTGTTTTAGTAAGGTTAAGTGAGTTTTATGGTGTTTAGGGTCTTTTTTGCTTTATTTTGGTCCGTACATATGTCAACTTAGAGAACTGACATATGTACAATAAAAAAAGGTGAGAGAATTTAAAATTCTTGTCATGCACGACTATGCACTTCAACATGCATGATTGTGCAAGATCGTGTTTTGGTGCAACTGTATAAAGCAAGTTATTTCAAATCTCTCATAATTTCTAAAAATTTTCAAATTGTGCATTTTAGAGTTGAGAGATCAGAGACAAAGGGAGACTTTGAGCATGTCTAGTTAAAGTTGATGATTGAAGATCAACCTTAAGAGAGAAAGTAAGTTAATCAACTAAATAGGTAAGCTATTCTTAAATCTCAATTATGGTTGATGCTGCTATGATGTTAATTAAACAATGATCTTTTATGATCTTGTGTATAAGCATGATTGACGAATGAATGATGAATGATCAATGGTGATTAAGAAATTATCATGAATTTAAATGATAAAGCACAAACTAAGTAGCTTTAGGTCATGTATACATGAATTATGATATTATGTATCATAACATGCTAGAAGCTACTTATCAAGTACACCTCTTGTAACACCCCGCCTGCTATATATTACTGTAGACCTTTTTTTTTTTCAAATATATATATATATATATATATATATATATATATATATATATCTCTAATATACAACAGTGGGTATTACTCTGACTGCTAATTGAAAATATGCGGAAGCGGATTTAATAAATCTGCGATGGGACACTAAAACCAACTGTACAGTATCCCGAATAAAACTCATGTTTATAAAATAATAATAATATCTTAAACATAAATGATACTGTACATCCGAATGCATGAACAATCTAAAGCATGCGAGCCACAAACATGCTATCTGCTGAACTGAACATATATACATACATATATATATCTGAAAACTCAGGTGAACACCCGCTCAAGCCATATCCCACACACCAGCCATCTCGTGCTCTAAGCTCAGCTCCCCGAAACACTAACTTGTAACACAGGAAACCACGAGAAATGAGTGACAAGTCACTCAGTAAGCATCTCCTACCTCTACCCTCAGGTAGGCTCTAGACTAAGCTGCTGCTACTGACTGCTATCTAGGTGAACTTAAATAAGCTCCTGATAGCCTAATGTTGCTTCTAATCCTCTTACTTTTCTTATTAATTCTGCGTTCTGATAGGATTAGCTGAATTCTTTTATTTCTTATTTCTGACGTATACCGTGCAGCTTTATCTTTCTTTTATTTCTATTCTGACATGATTCTGATCTTACTATTTGTATGTTCTGTCATGTCATGTACTATGTACTATGGTATGCTGAAATCATGTTATTTGCCCTTGGGCTTGTTTTTCTGAAAACATGTTTCTGAAAACTACTGTTAGGATCTGAAGATCCAAAACACTAAAAAGCTGAGTAAAACATGGTCTGAAATCTCTGTATCTGAAGATACCTACTATGCTGATCAGACTGATGAAAACAAGGATTTGACATCCTGGCCAAGTGGGCTAAACCATACCAGCGAAGTGCCAGTAAGCTGAAATGTCCTACTATACCAGTCTTCAGACCAGTAAGCTGAAATCTAACCAATCTGACCAAAGTCAGAAAGCTGAAATCCCACAGATACCCCCTCGAATTTACCCTGAATGATTGACTCAGATATCGAGCCCTGAATACTGAAAACTGATACAATTGGATCACTTGATCCCTTTTCTGAAAATACTGTTTAACATGCTATGCTGAATGATGCTATTCATGCATGTTATCTTTTAAATTCTTTTCTTTCTGATTACAACTTATCTTTCTGTTGTACTATTTTTGATTCTATTTTTGTTTTCTGTTTTCTGTTTTTCGTTTCTGTTTTCTGATCGTAACCTATCACTAGATTACGCTGGTTTAGTCTGGTGATGAGATTCTTGTTCTATTGGGAGCTTAAAGCTTGATTCTGGAAAATATCTTATTCTTTTCTTTCTTTTCTTGTTATTGAAATTCTACTATTTCTCATTTCTTTTTCTTATTTCTTATCTCATTTTCTGCTAGGGTGCACGGGCGTGCACTATCGGACGCACGGGCGTGCATGCAAGTGCACGGGCCGTGTGCTGGGCGTGCAACCCAACCGTGCAAGCTTCTGGAAAAAATCTGACTAAAAACTCAATTTAGGCTAACGCAGGGCCGTGACCCTCGGGCGCACGGGCATGACCCCTCTCAAAAGCTAGTCATACATGCTCGCATACACGATCGTGACCTTGCTTAAAACCAAAATGCACGGGCGTACGTGCACGAACGCACGGGCGTGCATCCAGCCCTATTTCGACACCTACGACTGAAATCCGTAAGATCACACCAAAAACTCAACCCAAACTCATCACATTTCTAATCAAACATACTAGCATGCAACATACAATGCTAATAAGCTAAAAACATGCATCAATCACTGAAAACATCCCACCAAGGAAACACAAACCCAAAGAAAATGGGAAAAGGTAAGGGAATACTTACCTGGAGCTGCTAAGATCTTCTATCTCTCTATCCTCGACTGAAACTTGGCTAGAATGGCTGCTAAAGCTGGCTAATCTCTCCCTCAAAAAGCTAAGGTTTCCTGGAGAGAAAAGGAAAGGGAAAAGCTTACTGAAACGACGGAGGAAAACATTGGTTTATATACCAACAGGCATGCACGGGCGTACACACAAAATGCACGGGCGTGCATGGCGAGAAAAGGATGCATGGGCGTGCGCACGAGAACGCACGGTCGTGCTCTTTCCACAAGCTGCATATAAAGCTAAAAAAGACAATTCTACCCTCCTATCTCACTGGAACCGATTTCTAATTGAGAATCTCTCCTCTAACCCCGATTCAAGGCCCTAAAAATACCATTCTAACCTTGGGCTGTTACACCTCTAGCTAGATTTGAGCTATTTTATTCGTCATTGATTGATAAAGTAATATATTAGAAGCATGCTTAGGTTATGTTGACATATAATAAAAATAAAGTAATGATATGTTGAATTTGATAATGATCTTAAGCTCAGTTATTGTGTTTTGATAATGTAATTGATGTTAAAGTATGATAATATGCAATAAAATGTTAATTGATGAGTTTGGATGGGGAAATGTTGTAAATTAATAGTTGTTTGGCCAAGATTTAGAGATGCAAAGCATGACATACATGTTATGCACGTATGACTGTGTAGTGTGGAAGGAGTCCTTTTGGTAGTATAAATGTGAGATACTAAATCACGATCATGTACATGTGTCAATTCCATATGTAGCGTGAATTTAGAAGGGTCATGACCATACAGCCTTAGGGTGCACAACCGTGCAACACGTACATAACAAAAAAAATTAAAGGTACAAATTTAAGCAAATTAAAAGTTTGATACACTAAAAAATTAATTATTTTAAGAATTATACAAATTAACAGATAAAGCATGGAGCCTTACTAAATAAGAATTTAGAATTTAAGCTATTATGGAATTAAGAATAATATTATTAAGCCTTAAACTTAATAATAATGTAAAAATTAAGATGTAAAGCATGATTTGCATTTCATAACATGACATGCCAAAGAAATATTTTAAGAAAATAAAAAAAAAAATTAGAAACATAGCTTACATTATTTAGATTGAATATGCATATTATTAGAAAAATTAGAAAATTGATATTTCAGACATCTTTTTAGGGGTGAACTCGAAGGGGAACTTCTGAGTTCACACGCTTGTTAAAAATTAGAAAGCCATTGTCTATTAGAAATTGGACATTGTCTTTGGACTAAGCTCATTAGAAATTGAGTGTTAATGGTGCATCAGGTTGGATTAAATTGAACTCATATAGTCAGGATATCAAATCCCTGCATTCTATCAGTCTGATTATCACAAGTATTTTTATGATGATTTATGACTACTCAAGAAGAGATTTTTTTTATATTGAGATCTTCGAATCAATCAAAATAAGTTTTCAGATGAGAAATTCAAATCAAACAAGGAAGTTTTTAAGAAAGTAAGTTTTCAAGAAAGTTTTAATAAATGAGAACGTTTGGGCTAAGTCATGGTTTTAACATGACCTACATGTCATATCATCCAGAATAAGTATTCCTTGATCATACGAACCAACTGACTTTTGTTAAACACTGACAATGCTGATATTTACATCTCTAATATTTCTAGCAAAGGACAACTTCAATAGAGGAGGGTTTGACTCATGAGCATTTTGTCTTAGTTAGACTGATAAAAGATTTACAAAATCAAATGAAAAATTACAAATACCTTAATTCAATTTTTGAAAGCAACTCAATGCGACCACTCTTATTTTATTATCAACAAGTTAACAAAAATGTGATAATCAAATATTTTTAGGTAGAATCTTAGTTAATTTTAGTAAAATGCGCAATTCTTTTTATGGTAAAAAAAAAATCAAAGTCTTGAAGAAGAAAGCCACTAGTTTTATTACAACTAACAAGCTTGGCCAATAGCTGGCCAATTAATAAAACTATCTTTGGAAATTAAAATTCAATAAAAATGAGATTCAAACTTTACAAGGTTTCATTAATTTATAATGTTAGTTGTTTATAAGTTTGAAATTAGTGAGAATAAGTGCTTCATTTTTTTTTTTTTTAGTATTAATAATTTTATAAAAATAGATAAATTCAAAAACTTCAAACAATCATTGGCAACAAATATCTTTAATTGTAACAAGTTAATGTGATTTAGCTAAAATTGCACCAAGAAGGTGTGACTCTAATGTGATTCAATAGGAGTCGCACCATCAATGTGATTTTGGTTAAAATAATAATATCTTGACGTGATTCAATGGAAATTATGCTAGAATAGTGTCTCACTATACCATTGTGATTCTATCACTAATTTCAACTATAATCAATGCAATTATGAGTCTGAGACTAGTCAAAATGGTTAGACTTTTATTTTTTTTAATTGAGGATAAGGGGTCTAAACGATAAAATTTCAAGTTGGCAGAAGAAAATTAATGTGTTCATATTTAAGGGTATAAGTTATATTAATCTAATAATATTTATATATTTTAAAAATTGACAAAAATACATTTTGATCATTCATACTAATAATTGAATTTGGACACAAGGTAGGAAAATGGAATTTTTAAAGTTCAAAGTGGGAAAGTAACATTGGAGAGAAAAGTAAAAGTTATATAATGTTTTTGTTTCTATTAAGTATAGATATACAATTGTATTTATATAAACGTTTTTAGAACAATATACCTAAAAGTATCTTAAGTTATTAATACATAAAATAATGAAATCATTGATTTAGACCATTAATTTTGTAATGGCATCAATTAAGTTGATATCATATCACCAATATGTCATCGTGCCATTTATATGACTATCATCATATTTACATGTCATTTGTATAGCTAACACCCTATGCAAGCTCAAGGCAATAATGTGGATCTCAGCTTAAGATTGGAAACTAAACCCTTGTAATGACCTAGTGGTGAGATTTTGTGACAATATCAACAATTTGATAGCCATAGTAGACAACTAGTGGGCCAATGGTGCCTTGAGCAAAGTATTGGCAAATAAATTAATGTGTCAATATGTTTAGCATGCTCATAGAAGACATCATTATGAGCAACTTCTTACTTCATCATAAGATAAATGAGTTGTCAAGGAAGAATTAATATGTAGTGGTGGATTGGTAATCAATAAGACCTTCTACCTAACCAACATCAAAATAAGCACGTAGTTAAAGTGAGAGTGAGTGGAAATGAAGACACCAACAAAAAGGGTTCCTTTGATGTATCAAAGAATTTGTAGGACAACAATATAATGGATTGAACATAGAGCAAACATATATTAGCTAAGAATGTGAGCAATATAAGTGATGTTAGGTTATGTACAGTGAGATAAACCAAACTATCCACCAACTATCTATACAAGGTCAAAAATGAAAGTGGTGTGTCATCTAAGGAGAAAGGTGAGTACTTTGCTTGAAGAGAGTATAGTCAACCTAATTACCAAAAACAAAATAGTATAGTCAACCTTGGCATTAGTAATGTTTGCACGAGAGAACAAGTCATACGCATACTTAGATTGGTAAAAAGAATAATCATCACGAGTGGAAGAAAACTTAAGTAAAAAAAACAAACGAGAGAATCTAAATTCGATGATGTCAGATAGATCGTCACCAATGATAGTCATGTCATCCATATATAGTACCAGAAAAATAAGACCCTAATATGTCTAGCAAACAAATAATGTGGAATCATAGGGACTTGAAAAAAACCAAAACATTTTATAGTTATATTAAACTTTGCATACCAAGCTCAAGGCGATTGTTTAAGCTTAATGGCTTTTATCCCAAACTAGGTTGCCAAATTACATGTTAGGTCAGTTTATGATTTAGACTTGACTTGGGTTGACTTTGATTGGGTTATGATTTTTCCATTTATGTTGATAATTCAGGTTTATAGGATTTCTTAACCCGATTTCAACTTATGATCACTTCAAACCCTGATCAATGTAGTTTTCATTCCGACAAGTTAAATTCCATGTCTTTGATCAACTATTTGGTTTTAGGTAAGAGGGATATGGAAGGAAAGCTCACGATGACAACTTCCAAGGTTGTTCTAGCATATGATAAAAAAACGATGGCAAAAGAAGAATCTCTGCGATGTTGACATTCAATTTTCTTCTTAATCCAACATCTATTTATGGTTATGATCAATGATTACGGGCATTAAACGTATGTCTAGTGTCAACAATGGCTTAACTGCCTTTAATTTTGTTGTAAATTATGACATAATATAAAAACCACAAGGTATGGTAGTTTATGACTTATTTTAACAGGAAATTAATCCTAATGGTGAAATTGACCTTACCACTTTGAAATTCATCTTAGAAAATACTAGATTAAGGATTATCATATATTTTGATTTTATACTTCAATGGTCCAATTCCTAAATTAAAATTAAACCAAACCCTAATTTCAAAGTAACCCTAATTTGAAATTTTCAATCTCTAATTTCATAGTTTTAATTTGTAGTTCTTGATTAAAAAAGTCTAATTCAAAACTAAAAATTTTCATACCTAATTCCAAATATTCATATTCTCTAACCTAATATGTCTTACTAGGATACCACATGTAAGAATTTAATTTACATGAACTAAACAAAATTTATCAATCCAAATGATTATTGTATAAATTATAGAATATTGTATCAAAAACTTTAAGGTTATAATAATACATGGATGCCTTGCAAATTGAATATGTCATGTTGTCAAAATTACTTGCAGCAAAATAATTAATCTTCCACCCCCAAAACCTCCCCTAAAGACAACTTTCAATAGGTAAAATTATATTGTTTAAGTTTCGAAGAATGAATTTAGTCAATATATATAATAGGTTATTGAACCTTCCATTAAAGGTTCAATAAATTTTAAGACCCACACTAATGTTGTCTACCCAGATCATAATTTTTAAGTGTATTGGGTTTATCTGTATTAATCACTTAAGTTTATTTGTAAACCATCATTGGACTATTAAATTATCCAACTTTATTAAACTAAAGTTATATTTAATGTTACTCTATATTAGAAAATTTTCTAAGAAGAATATGTATCAAATAAGATGGATTAATCAAGAGTCATATGACTATAACAAATTGAATCAATGAGGCAAGAATAAGTGAATGATGTAATGGACATGGTAATGTGAGGAGTAAAGGATTAATCAAAAGCCATATGACTACAAAAAATTGAATCAATAAGCCAATGATAAGTGTCTGATGTAGTGGATAAAATAGTATGAAGAGCAAAGGAATTAGACAAAACTTGTTTGAGAAGAAACTTTGTATCGTAAAGGATAAGTTGGGATAGAATGGATGTCTTAGTGATAATAGTAACATTTGAAGATGATTTGAAAATTTTAAGTTAGGGATAATAATATTTGGTGTAACCTTTCCTTTTACAATAATTACACTATATGCTTGAGCAAAAAGTATAAGATGTCCAATTTGGTGATAATATTTATAAATAATGGCCCAAATTGATTGGTCAAATGAACTTAAGATGGTGTTATGAGAGAAACATCAATCTGATCAAGGAGACTAAAACTGATTATATCTGATTTCTTTATGCTTGGCTATAAAGCCAAGCATTAGTAGACTAAAGTTTAGATAAAATTGTGTCCAAAGTTGGCAAGGGTGTGCAATGGAGGAGCATAGATTTGGTATATTCATACTTTGGGATAACAGCCCTTAGGAATTACATCAAACACATATGGTCATGATTTGTCTCACTTTCAATGGCATTTGTAGTGCATTCTAACTAGGCTCAGATTAAGCTAACTAATCTCACACAATTTACTTATAAGCATGGAAATTTGTAATTGACTACACAGATTCTTGCTTCATATGCTTTAGAGATTTTCATAGTTGATTTTGTTGAAAGAGCCCTTTGATAGTGAAAAGGGTGGCAAACATATCCCAAATTTTGTTCTTAGTTTCATGGCGTTTGAACTATAGATGAATATATGGGATAGAATTACTTTGAAACCATGTAATGATTTGATGATTGTTGTTATCCTAATCTTCAAGTCTCTAGCCAAATTTGTTATCTTTTTCAATCTCTTTTTAAACAAGCATTTAAATGCCTCTATTTACATAATGTCAAACTATTTGTCCTTTCAAAAAAACCCCATGTGTTAACTCTCTATAGTGTGTGAATTAGTGCCATCTAAAATCCTAAAAATTGGATGTTGGATTGGAAGAATAATAAAAATAATGATATAAGTGATAGGTACAAGAAAAAATAGTTTATACTTGTGAATAAGATAAAATAGCTAATGTAAGGTAATAACTTACGCTTAAGATACTATAGTTTTATGTGAGCGATTGAAACAAGACAAAATATCTAATGCATTTGTAGAGTCTATGATGACTAGATATTGTCTACGAGTGACATGGCGCTAACAACATAGCAAAAGCCAATGTTGACATGGTAGGAAGTCAACATTGATATGGTAAAAGGTTAAGTCGACATGGTTGAAAGCCAATGCCAATGTGATAAGAAGTCAAAGCTAACATGGCAAAAAGTCAATACCAATCTGGCATAAGGCACATGAAGGCATGTGGTGGACTATGTTGGTGCATGAGCAAGCATGAGACGTGTAGAACTTGCATAAGAATGCAGATTACACGTGTGAGCATGGTCCACTTAAATGGCCATCTTGACTTGAAGATTATGGATATGACTTGAGTTTATGGATTATAGGCAACATAACATAATATTTGGAGGTTGAGACAGTGACAATTATAAAGGATTCACAATGACAATGTATGTTTAACAATAACAAAGATTAACCATGACAAAATGCAATGATCTAGATAGCTTAAAGCAATAGCTCTGATATCATATTAGAACTTTGGAGAGAAAGACAATATAGTTTATATAATCTTTTTATGTGTATCGAGTATAAATACATATTTGTATTTATACAAAATTGTATGAACCAATATGTTTAAAAGTATATAAACTACTAATAGAATGTAGGACCCACCGCCCCGAGTACCCCTGCTGCTGAACAATAAATCTCTTTCTATTAATAAACTGAAAATTGGGTACCCGAGACGGGAATCCTACGGAAAAGAAACCCTACTGTTGCTACTGTACATAAGCGGAAGCTGAAACTGAAACAAATATACAATGAGCCCAAACTGGCTTTTTCATACATACAACTGTTCTTTACACTGTTCTGAAAATATACATCATATACATGACCTCACAGGTCCAAACTGAAAATAAAATACATCTGGAAAATGTGTGTGGGGTCCCCTCTCGCAAGCCTCGGTCCACCCGCTCCTCGTCAGCAGCAAACTAACCTGAAAAGGAAGGAAGAAGGAAAGGGATGAGTGATAAAAATCACCCAGTAAGCATTCCTTACTTCCCCCGCCCAAACAAGCGACAAACAACACACAAACAAACACTGAAACTTGGCCTGGCCCTATCCATACATCTAGTTGCTTGCTGGCGCTGCAACTGCTTATTCTGCTGTTATCTGGATTACTGTTATCTGATTACTGATTACCTGCTTATTAATGAGTCATGGCATGATGGATGTCATGACATGCTGAACTGAAACTGAAACTGTATGCTGATGCATGCATCTGAATCTATTTGACTGTACCCGAAGGTACCTGCTGCTGATCAGGCTGATGAACACAGGGATTCGGCATCCTAGCCAAGTGGGCTGAACATTCTAGCTACTGGCTAGAATCTGCTGAAACTGAAACTGAAACTGATCTGCTGCTGAGCTGACTGACTGGTGTCAGAAAGCTGGGTCCCACAGATGCCCCCTCGAGTTCACCCCAAACTGCAACCCATACATTAGGTTTTAACTACTGAAATCTACTGAATTCGGATCCCTGGATCCTCATTCAGGCTATATGCTGTGTCATGCTATGCATATGCTACATTCTTATCTGATTTCTGAATTATCTGAGGTCATTTAGCCTTTGGATGGATTACCAAACCTTTAGAAGTCAAATTCTACCTTTTTCTGGAAAAACTGACGGACGCACGGGCGTGTGGGCCAAGCACACGGTCGTGCAAGAGAGACACACGACCGTGCCAAACAAAGCACACGGGCGTGTGCCCAGACACACGGGACCGTGCCCCGGTCGTGTGTCTGGCCGTGCTCTCCTCTAGAATCGCTGCGTATTTCTACTGAAGAAGCTGGCACACGGTCGTGCCCACTACAAATCTGGCCGTGTGCACTTCGTGCACACGAGCGTGCCCTTGCAGAATCCAAGGCACACGGGCGTGTGTCTGCGGGCACACGGGCGTGTGTCCGGCTCTGCAACTCGAGCACCCACCTGGAACATGCAGAAGGCCATCCAAAACACATCCATTTCTCATCCAAACTAAAATTAAACATAATCACACATCCAAGGCACTTCAATAAACCCATACACATCATCAATTTCATCATTCATCTATTCCTACTGATTCCACCATGCAAATCAACTACTTCTCTCACTAACACCCACACAAACAGAGCATGCATGTTTCTGGATGGAAAATCATCACATAATCAGCATATAATCATCATCTCATCATCATATATCAACATACAAACATAACACAGCAAACTGGAAACGGAAACACCGTTTCTAGCATCATCAAACCAGTTGGAAAACTGAAGGAGAGAGTAAGAAACACTTACCTCTCGCCATGGCTGCTGGAAACTCTAACTCAAGCTGATCTCTGATCTCTCTAGTTGAATTGGGAGCTGTTGGAAGCTAGAAATCTGATCTAGGGCTGGGAGCTGCTGAGAAGAAAGAAACTAAGCTGAAAATGGGAAAGCTGCTGGGTGAGAAACTAATAAATCTCCCGTCTCTCTCTCCTGCTACCCACCTGCACGGGCGTGCAAGGCACTGTGCACGGGAGTGCACCAGGGAAAATGAATAAACATCCATTTCCCGCGCTTCGCATGATTAAAACCTCCCTAAAGGTATCATACGAAGGCCACTCGGCTCTGGAAAACTACCATCTCACCCCTGAACTCCTCAAGACCCCCACCCTATTCCTAGTTATATTTCTAACCCCAGAACTCTATCCCTAAGGGCTTTTCTAGAAAAACCCGGGATGCTACATAGAAAGTTACTGAAATCCTTGATATAGGCTATTGATTTAATAATGATATGAATCAAGTTGATTATATATAACCAACATATCACATGCCATTTATTTGGATAACACTATTTACATGTTACTTATATAACTAACATCTATGCAAAACATTACATGTGTACATCTAATAAGTCTTCAAAATTTCAACCCAACTTGGAATCAGCCCAAGCCGAGGCTTAGGAATATATGAGGGCATACATAAAAGAAAAGGTGAATTACATTTAAACTACAGAATAATTTCTTTTTTTGAAAAGATGAAAGTTCTAGAGGGTGAAACAAATACCTATTACCATTTAATAGAAATTTTACTTGTACTACTCTTGAAACTCGTCTAAAGCCTTAAACAGTCACTTCCTTCAACTCTTATCGTTTGATGGCTGCCATCATTTCAGGACCTGAAGGGTACTTGCACTAAGCTAGACTGAGTAATTTCTTCGAACCACGATAAAACTTCAACTTACCCAAGCTTTGCAGCTGCTCACACCTTTTCTACAATCCATTACATTTGAAATTCCAGGTCCTAAATATGGTGTCCTGCTCACTTAGATTAATAGAGATTTTGAGTCAGAGCTCCGAGTCTCCACTACAAAATCATTGCTTTAATAGTTTCTTATTTATGGCGTAAGTCAAATGTTACAAGAAAGTAATTCAATCTCCTTAGTGTGATTCACAATTTTCTTAACATGCTATCAAGTGAGAACATCACACTTAAGCTAATCTGAAAGATTCAGGGTTGAAGCTTCTTCAAGCAACTTTTGATGAAACTTATCACATCTTCCCAAGTGGACCAAGTATGCGTTTGAGTTACACCATAGTTGAAATAGGATTTCCTCAAGTTACTGGCCAGGATACCAAATCTCTCGCCAGATTCAATAATAGATATTCTCTAAAGTTTCCTTCACAAGGGCCTGCCTTCGTGATGCCCATTTGCTACTATTCTATGCTGAGTGGACAATGTTAACTTGGCATAATAGAGAGATTATTTTGGATTAATTTCCGGTCGCTATCAAAGCATGTGAATTAACTCTTCTTCTTTGCATACTCTGATGGCAATTTCCATTACTTGGCCAGCGGAAGATGGTAAAACATCACAGCAATGCCTTCTAGGAGCCTGTAACTAAATTCAACAATAAATTTAACAATAAGTTCCTGATAAAAATTGAGAATTTAAAATAAATAGATTTAATGGGGAGTGTTCCAAAGAAGATTGTAAGGAATACCTGAGTAATATCAAGATCTAATTTATGTGAAAGCACTCTGATTTCATCGAGTTTTCTTGGAGAAGCCATGTCCTGCGAACAATTGACATATGATTTCCTGTAAATGGTCCTAATACCATCCCTTACAGAAGTAACATTTTCCAAAAAGAAAATTGTGGGTCTCTGGCAGGGATCAGGGTGAAGTTCTCTTGTATTCAAAGTATAAGCTGGTTTAGTATTTCTGTTTTTCCATTGCTGGAATGTCTCTTGCACTGGAAGAATATCTGGTAAATTCATGTGCCTGCCAAACACCTGAACAGCATAACCCCAGGACACAGATATAGTCCATGAAAACCAACGGTCATAGCAAACAGTTCGTTGTAAAATTCTCCCCGGATCAACATTTGCAGCTTCAAATAAATGTTGCAGGGCCTTGACTCTTGTCAAGTTTGGAAAGATAGTTTCCACGTGATCCAAGTGATGGACTGATACGAGAGGCGTTGTGGGATGTGAAGCCAACAAGCCAAAGAGATTGCCCCGAACATCAAACTGGTTGAATTCAACAGATCCCCAAAGAAATAAAATTTTGAGAAAACTACGCAAATTTAATAGATGAGACTTCAATTATATACAATAAACTTAAACATTAACGAATGGATACCTGATGGAAACCGGGCTCGCGGGTGAGGCTTATACCAAGCTCGGCCAAGCAAGAGTATATCCTAGCATCACTTCCATAAAGGTGAGGATATCTATCAATGCATGAATCAAAAACCTTAGCCAAAACTTTGGCCAGAGGAGCACTTATAGCGAAACCTGCTCCACCAAAAGCCATGTCAAAACTGAAGTATCTGTTCTGTTCTTGAACCTCCGAATTTGACCCGATGTAGTACCACAGGCCATGATCATACTTCGACAGAGTCTTTACTAGATTATCGGGAAAGAAAACTGTGTCATCATCACCAAAAACATACCACCGCACATCTGAGTGATTTAGAGCAACAGTCTCTAGAACAACACGCGCAACTCGAATGGCTGACCGCAGACCTCCTCTATAAGTATAACGAAACCGTGAAGTGTCCTCAGAGATGCAAACTGGTGGAAGAGAAGCGCTATCATTACGGTGTGAATCTGAATCAGGTGGCATACTTTCAAGGAACACACATCCTCGCATCTTCTCAGGTCTCCACCAAAGCTTAACATATTCTTTACGCTTTGGCCATGAGTTTCTATTAGAAGCAATTCCAAATACAATTTGCTCAAGACTGGCCGGTGCATACACATCATGTGAAGAAGAGGAGATCAAATCTGAAGTCCTAGAAGAACCTACTAAGAATAACGAAACAAAAATAAATATGATACATACAGAAGAAGAGATCAAAAGAAGGTTAATCAAGTGAGATGAAGACTGTGTTTTGATTGTAGAGCGAAGAAACTGCATTTTGAAATGAATGGTATAGGAGAAGGAGAAAAGGAAGAAATGGGTTTCCTACAGAATCCTGATCAGTTTTGGCACATTTTAAGTTTCATCAACTTTGGGTGAGTTGTTCAGCTAAAGAGAGAAGAGAAAGATTGTGCATATATATATATATATATATATGTGAAATTATATATATAAATATATGTATGAAACCACCATCATTCACGAACGCAATCAGAGGCGGAAGGAACCTACAAAATTTGACACTTCCACACGATATTTGTCAAGTCTCCCTTTGTTGAGAAAAAACGTGGAGCAGGTCTTTATACCATGTCCTAGCCATTCAGAATCCTCCAGGTAATGGGTTGTTTGATTCAGGTTAGGTCGAGCGTTGTGGAAATCTGTCACCGATTCGTTGAAATCCCCGTGATAAGTTTTATAAAGGCCAAATGTCTGTTTCACGCCCAAGGTTTGACAACCTAACAAAGTCTCACCCATAAAATTTAAAAAAGTCACATTTCCAACAATCCAAGGGTGGTTATTTTGACAGCTTAAAGATGATTATATTATTTTATACAAATATTATGATAAAAGCTTAATTAAATGTATTTTATTCCTGATTTTAAAAACTATTGATCATATTGTAAAGATATAAATATTATTTTTTAAATTTTATTAGAAATAAATAAATATTTTTTTATTAATTCACTTCATATATTTTAAACATATAAATTCACCTCACATATTTCAAAATATCATATTCATTTTTATATATATATATATATATATATATATTTAAAAACTATCAACCATTCCACATGGTAGCTTTATTATTTGTTATTGAACTTTTCTATTAGATTTGAAAATATAATAATATAAAGACCATAGTTTTGTTTAATTCCTAAAAGGCATACCTATGATTACAATCCACGACATGAAAAGGAAAGCAAAAGTAAAATAATTCCATAACGTAAATGGGAAAAAGATAAAGCTTGTAATATTTGAAAAGCAATATACTAATACGACACTGTCCATGTTCTACCAAAATTTTCTCACCAGCTGAGAAAATCACCCTTAATCATGGAGCAATTTGGGGCCACATGGGAAATCAACCACTAGTTAATTTCAACTATCACACAAAAATTTGTATCAAACTCAATTTGTCATCCCCAGGAATCCGAAATGACCAACCATTGACAGTATCCATCATCAACAGGAAACAAAGCACAAATAGCTCAACTTGGAATAAACAATAATAAAAGCTAACTCAAATAATCTTCAGCAGATATTTCAGCCTTTAATGGAGATGATATTATTCATGAATTCAACCATTTCCTGACTCATGAATCTTCTACTTAAACATTATTTCCAAGATTTATGTAAATAAACCCAACTAGACTTTCATTACTATCAAATCTCACATTTCATATTACCCAGTTCTATTCGCCCTTGCTTGACAAGGGATGATCATCCATTTCCAGTATTCGATTGGTTCCATGCTTCATTAGCAAATTAATCAAACCATATTTTCACAAAACATTACCTGCTTCTAGGACATAAATAACCCTTCCTAACTGAAGTTTGTTGGAGAGTTCTTGCTCTGTTTGATAAATGATTGCAGTCAGAACTTTTTGAAGGAAAAGATATATGCTTCCATTGGACACTAAAGATCTGCTTGGCTCCATGATGATCCTCGAGCATTTTCAAGCATGTTATTCCCCCTGAAAAGAAGGAATTACAGTAATCGGATACTGTTTTGATGACTTTCAGAGAACTTTCACCTCTCCACATTATTACTATATTAATCTTCAGATAGAATTACTTCAATTCATAAAATAAATAGAACTAAAGATATGTGTTGGACAAGAAAAGAGATATTAGTTAAAAAAAAAAAAAATCTACATTCAAGTAGAGACTTGCCAAAACTCCCATAAAAATAAATTAAAGAAAGAGGACTTCCCACAACAAACAGATGTATCAAATTCATCTACTTTGATAAGCAGTTATCTTATGGCAGAATCAGGAATGGTATCAGCCAAGTCAGTGAAATTTTAAAGTCAAGCAGCT
This sequence comes from Anacardium occidentale, assembly GCA_026122585.1. NCBI lineage: Eukaryota > Viridiplantae > Streptophyta > Magnoliopsida > Sapindales > Anacardiaceae > Anacardium > Anacardium occidentale. The sequence continues at coordinate 191,917 of JAJEJH010000183.1, forward strand.
TAAGAGTTGAATTATTCCAGAATAGCAGCATGATGAAAGATTCATACAAAACTCAGATTATATAGAGCGTGCAAGCTCCAAAATTTAATTATATAAAGTTTTTTTTTTTAAAAAAGGGAAAACTGAAATTACATACATGTAGAGCAACTTGAGTGACAACCATTTCCAGTACAAATAATGACAGATATATTTCCTAAGTTCCTCAGAATTCTCCTTAGCATGAACAAGCAGTCAAATATCGAAGTCATTCAGTGGGCAAGCAACTACTACAGCTACTAGTATGAGGTCATAAAGAATTAATGGAGGTTGGGCAAAGGATATTCCTTCTAGCCGACCAATGATGTGGCATTTTTAATGAAACAACAAAATACTGATTGCTACATAACAAAGAACAAATAAAACTTTATGTAGTAAAGATCTTACCTTACAATTTACATGGTTATTATGAGGCTCACACCAAAACTAATTTGAACTCCTGAATCTTTTTTAGTGCATCTCTTATCAGCAGCCATTTACAAGATACTAGAAATGCATAGAAATCAGCTCATCAACCCCACATTGTCTAATTTGTATAGTCATTGATTCATTAAAATTAGGAGAAATGTCACAGCACTGACGACGGGGAGATTCCATCTGAAATATTGGCAATAAAATATGAACGGCAACAAAAGCAAAACCAATTAGAACTCGAAAATATCATGACAACCAAGAATATCAAACCAATTCATGACTACCTCTCCAACATCGGGTTCCACTTTCTGCGACAATACTCTAATTTGTCCAAGATTCTCCAAATCATGAGCTCTAACACAATCTCCAACAACATGCTTGATATAGTTGCTCCACACACCACTTTTATCAGATATAACACTTTCGAGAAAGAAAACAAGTGGTCTTTTACAGGGATCTCTTGGATAGTCTCTCATATTAAACATAAAATGAGAGTCAACTTTTGCACCTCTCTTCCATGGTGTAAAGGTTCTCTGCAACGAAAGGAGATCCGGAAGCAATTCATTGCCTTCATACACCTGAATAGCATAACCCCATGCAACTGAAACAGTCACTAGCCTTGAACGGTCATAACAAACTGTTTGCTGCAAAATTCTGGCAGGATCAACTTTCACTGCTTTGAAAAGGTGTCTCAGAGCTTGTGTCCTGTTCATATTAGGGAAGATTGGATCCACAGCATCCAAATGATGAAGAGATAACAATGGTGATAAGGGATGTGCAGAAAGCATTCCAAACAAATCTCCCCGCATGTCAAGCTGGTCAAACATAAAAAACTAAGAACTTTACCTCTTAACTGACCACAGAACTTGCAACAGCCAAATCTCTATTCAGAGAAAATAAGAAATGAACAAGAATGACTACCACAGTATGCTAATAGCATTTGATTACGGCAATCAAGCAAATTATTAAAAAATTTAGACAAGTCTTCCATGTGAAACTAACCCCATTGACATTGTATTCTACCATTCCAAATGCACGTCCACATAAGTAATACACACACAGACATATATATGAAGACCAGAACTGTGGAACACTGAAATAATTTAAGACACTAAATAAATTTGAAAGAGATAACATCTCAAATCTATCTAATCTTATCACTAATTATTTAGAAAGGCACTGCACTAAAGCTTCCATCCCTTAAATGTTTAGTATTTGGATAATAGTGGCAGAAGTCACTTGAGGAAGCTACACTGTGCACATTTTATGCGACCACTCAAGCTATGTTGAGGCCTATATAGACATAATCATTGACAATGTAGAAATAGAAGCAAATTAATCAATTACTATATATATATATATATATATATATATATATATATATATATATAACGTTTTTACCTGATGAAATCCGGGTTCATGGGTTAAGCCAACACCCAATTCAGCCAAGCAGGAAAAGATTCTGGCGTCGCTTCCGTACAAATGCGGATATCTAATCAAACAAGAGTCGAAAACCCTAGCTAAAACCCTAGCAAGTGAGTGGCTAATGGCGAACCCACCTCCACCAAACGCCATATTGAACGAGTACTTCACATTCTGCTCATAATACTCGCTGTTACTCCCCACATAAAACCATTTATCATCATCATATTTCGACAGCGTTCTTACGACATTGTCCACGAAGAAAACGGTATCGTCATCTCCAAACACAAACCACCGAACACCATCACCTTCTTCCGTAAGATCAACAGCCTCTTTCACAACACGCGCCACGCGGATGGCGGATCGCAGACCCCTTGGGTAGGTGTAAGGGAACTTTGAAGTATCAGCAGAGATCACAACACGTGGCAGTGTGGCGTCGAACGAGGAATTATAGGACACATTGCGGTCTAAGAAGGCGAGAGCTCGAGTGGAGTCCGGAGAGTACCAAAGGCGGATGTAAGAGTGGCGGCGGGGAAAAGAATCGAAGGAGGAGGCTATGGCAAAGAGGACATGGCGACGCGAAGTGGGAGTCCCGGAGATGATAGCTTCGGCGATTGAGTTGGATAGTGGTGGCGCGTTGATAATGGATAGGTGGAAAATGAGGTAGAGGATGAAGAGGAGAGAAAGAAGTAAAAGTAGGGTTTTTACTCGCGATGGGCTTAGCGTATTTGGCTGCATTCCGGAGGGAAAAGAGCAGTGGGTTTGATCAGTTTTCAGGAAAGAAATGATGGTTTTTTTTCTTCTGTTATAGCTGTGTTGGTTCTGCATCACCATTCAAGGATTTGGAGGAGATAAGCAGGAGCTGTATCAGAATCATAGTCCGAATTGAACTGAGTTTTGTTTTGTCTTTAGTTCTCAGATTAACACATTTGGTGATGATAGCCACTGCGGGTAGGTGGAATGCCACCGGAATGGCCCATGAAAATCAAGATCCAATATGGGTCTGCTGTTGGATTAGGCCGAATCTGCTCCGCTCGCGCTTGAGTAGCCTGAAGACAATCCCAGCCCCATTTAACAGTTGGGCTCATATAGATGAAGGATACGAGTTTAAGCTGGTGGTGACTTGACTTAACATGACTCCCAAGCCAGGCTTAAAAAGGTTTCATTTTATATTAGTTAAAAACAACTTTGTTCTGGGGTTCAATACAAGAATTTGCTTTGGGTGCCCCAGGACTCGGTTCTAGATTATTCTTTAGAGCTCCTGTTTCATTTTCATTTCTTGATACAATCTCATAGTCTCGAAGACTATTGGTGTCGACCAACAAGAACCCGAACCCACTTTCCTTAAGAAAAGTTCTAATTTTAGACAAAAATCTATACAAATATAAACCCAATCCTTATAACTAAGAGATGAATTTATAATTATATGGAGGAAAAAGTGTCACAATCTATTGTTTGAGAATAGATTAATAAGTTGAACAAATTTCGTTCTCCACAAGCTATGAATTTAATAAGAACACATAGTGATTCAGAGATTTTTTCTATTTTATTAATCCAATAAAAACTTTTGTTTTTATTACAAATTTAATGTTTTAAATAGCAAATTAAGTTATATATTATTAAGAATAGGGCTTCCCAAAGAGTCATTATAGTCATAATCTAAATTGGGAATTACAAGATTAATCGGACTAAAATAAGAACGCAGAATAACAATCTAAGATAACACCCTAAAACAAAATAGAACAAAATCTGAAATAATAAAAATTATACCAATAAATAGATTAGACTTATTTAATTAAAGGTTTAGCCCAATTACAAATAAATAAATTGAAATTAAACTAAACTAAACTAAAGTCTAGGTTTTTTGTCATAACTTCAATACCAGTTTCAACCGTATTAAAGGCCCAACTAGGTTTTGATTTCTTCATAAGACTTGTAACCTTAAACTAAACTAAACTCTAGGTTTTTTATCACAACTTCAATGTCAGTTTCAACCGGATTATAGGCCCAACTAGGTCTTAGTCACTTTATAAGACCGAAAGTCCTAAATATATAGATGAATTTAGGCACTTAAATCACTCCATTCGTAAGTATAAAGATAAAGATATGAACCAAAAACCATGACTAGTTCAACTATGCATGATCTAGAATTTTGCTCGAATTTCTCTCCAGATTTCAAACCTCTAGATAATTGATTCAGACCTATATCTCGTTATGACACTTATAGACTTTTATCTCAACTTTTCAGCTAGTTAAAAATCATCCCAAACCAAAGTATAGAACTCTAGATAATATCCAAATTAGAGAATTGTGTCAAACATGGAATCCTACATCAATCAAGATCATATCATCCACTCTTCCTTCAAAAAGATTTATTCTCAAATCTGTGAATAAAAGAAGAACAAGTAGATTTTCAAAGCAAACTATTTTTTTTTCTTTTTATTACTCTCACAAACACAAAATGGAAAAACACACAAGTAGACAAGACTCAAAACCCCAGAACTAAAGGATAGGTAGAATTAAATTGAACAAAACTTAATTTAAACCAAGCTCTAATACCACGTGGTGGTTAACACCTCTCTATTATAGTGATAAAATAAGGTTTCCTGTGATAAAGCATCATAGGTCTTACAGGCTTCAAGGGCTCAATAAAAGTAGGAAGGTCAAGGTAAACAAGCAAGTATCGATAGCTTTGACCATTAGGCCATATAGTTATAAGATCATTTATGATGTAGTACTAATGAAAACGAGTTGTATATTGTTAGGTAGACTATGGTAGCATGATAGGAAAGTTACTTACAATGTAGATAAAAATAGCTACTCCTTTGTAAAAGATGAAAGAAAAATAATTTTTACACCTTTAACACCAAAAAAAGTCTTTAAAGACCATATGAGGCCTACTACTATATATTACTATAAACTAGAATTTTTTTTCTCCAACCGAAATACTTCTTTAATAGATAGTAGTAGATTCCACTTTGACTGTTAACTGAAAACATATATGTGGAAGCTAAAATAAAACAGGTGATGGGATACTAAAATTCATTGTACAGTATCATGAATAAAACTCATATTTTATTACTTTTAATTAATATCTGAAAACATAAATGATATTATATATCTCATATGCATAAGCAATACAAAGCATGCAAGCCACCAACATGTTATCTAGTGAAAACTAAATACGTATATGTACATACATATATAAATTGAAAACATAGGACGAAGACCTACTCAAGCCATATCTCACACTTCAGTCATCTCGTGCTTCAAGCTCAACTTCTCCAAAACCACTAATATGGAAGGAAGAAAACTAAGGAGAATAAGTGATAAAATCATCTAGTAAGCATCTCTTATCTCTACCCTCGGGTAGTCTCTAATATAATCAAACAATAGCTAGCTGCTAAACTAAAAACTTAACCAAATTCTTGACTAGTCTAATAAATTTTTCTACTTTAGCTTTGGGGCTTTCTTTTTATTATGGTTTTTTATTTTACTTATATGTCTAGTCGAATAGTCTCTACTTAGTCTATAACTAGTCTTATTATTGAACTAACAGACTTAACTTAGTCTTTAACTAGTTAAATAAGTTTCCCCTTCTATATTAGTTTTTGAGCTATAGAATACTCTTAAGTTTTCTTAGGCTTTACCTTAATCCTTTTATCTTTCTGTTTATGACAGATATCGTGCAGCTATATACATCTTTAGAATATTTTCTTAATTGTTTCTTATCTTACTATTTGTATGTTGATTTATGTCATGTTATATTGTATCATAATATGAAATATGTTAAAATCATGTTATTTACCCTTAGGTCTGTTTACTAAGAAACATGTATTGAAAATACTATTAGAATTTGAAGATCTAAAATTCTAAAAACTATATGAAAACTATTTTTTGAAATATCTATATATCCAAAGATATCTACTGTGCTGATCAGACTGATGAATACAAATATTGGGTATCTTGGACATATAGCCTGAACCATATCAACAAAGTACTAGTAAGCTGAAAATCTTACGATATCAGTACTTACACTAGTAAGTTGAAATCTAACTAATCTAGCCACAATCAGATACCCATTCACATTCACCCTTAATATCTAACCCAAAATTGTTGGCTCTATGCTAAAAATTGATACATATGGACTACTTGATCGCTTTTTCTGAAAACACTACTATAGCATGTCATGCTAAATGATTCTATTCATACATGAAATCTTATTATTTCTTTCTTTTTTTGTTTTTTGCTTATGTTCTGTATAACTATACAGCTATTATAGTTCTTTTTTGTGTATTTTTTACTAAAACTTTTAGTTCTATGGCTTATTAAGCTTGTTAATAAGTTTTGTGTGCATTGTTCTATATTCGGTTATATTTCTACTAGATTTTTGTTCTGAATATTTTCATAACAATTTCTATTACTATTTCATATTTCCATCTTTATTTTCTGATTGTAATCTATCACTAGCTTATGTTATTCTAAGTTGTTGATAAGTTACTTATACTTGTGTGAGATTAAATGTGTGATTCTAGAAAAATATTTTATCTTTTTCTTCTTTATTTTCCTTTATTTTCTATTTATTTTCTCTTATTTTACTGTTTCTGCTATTTTTTCTTGGTGCACAAGTTTGTGTGTGGTCATTCGTCAAGGCGTGCTAGCTTCTAAAATCTTTCTACTAAGTTTGGCTTACTTCATAGACGTGTGTTTTAGGACGCATGGTCATGTGTGTCATACACATAGCTGTGTCCTTATATAAATAGGCTTACAACAAAGCACCTACACGTTTGTGACTTCAGCACGACATAGCTATACACAATTAGGAAAGTGCATATAACCGTGACCCACGAGTGTTTGTATTACGCACGTGGGCGTATGTCATACTATGCTTCTATAATTTTCGTCTTTAAAACTTGTAAAACCATGCCCAAACTTAACCCAATCTTAAACTCTCTTCAAATAAGCTTATTCTAGCACACATGCATGCAACCACAAGCTCCTATCATAACCTTCATCATCTCATAACTCTTAATCTCAGCTAAACATGCTTTTAAATACATAAAACACACATATGCACATACAAATATTTTAAGCATGCTTCCAACTCAAAATCTTTCTCTATCTCATCATTGTTATCCTAGAATCATGCTTATGAAACTAGAGATATGGTTCTATCACTGATTAATCTCACCTAGGAAGTTACATGCAAAAGAGACAAGAAAGAGGTAAGGAAATACTTACTTAGAACTGTTAATGACTTCTCTTTCTAACTCTGATTGAATCTTAATTGGATTGGCTGCTAAAAGCTAGTTGAATTTCTTAAGAAATTTGATTAGGGTTAGTTGAAGAGAAAAGGGAAGGGAAACTAAGAATAAGCCGGATAAAACACGAAACCTCTTACTTTATATAGTTATACCGCCTAAGGAAGACACATGGTTGTATGCCACTAAGGCACACGGTTATACTTTTCATACCAGAGACACATGATGCATTAAGTACAAACCATATAGAACCTCTTTAAAAAGACTATTCTACCTTCATATCTCGTTAAGACTAATCTCTAACTATAAAATCTCTTTTCCAACGTTAATCAAAGGCTTAAAAGGACTATTCTAACCTCGAGATGTTATAAATCATATGAGAATAAAAAGAGTACATTAGTGTGAAAAAGAAATCAATGTGAGAGCTTAAACACCTTAAGCATAAATATGAGAAAAAGCAACAAACTTAGCCAAAACACTATGAGGAGTAAGGGTATAAACACTAAGATAAATACAAACACAAGTAAGAGTGCAAACACTAGTGAGATTGAGAAAGCTTTAGTGGCTAAACAACCTATATTTCATAATCCTAATGAATCTAATCGTGTGTTATGTAGTATGTTCAAATCTCTTTTATAGGTCTATCATAACATGTTTCTTAAGTGTTAAAGCATGATTTGATGAGTTTGGTATTATTGTTGAGATTGATATGTGTATAAGCAACATTTTGATTGGAAAATGTTGCTAAGATGATCAGATTTGTGATTGATTACGTTTAGGATGGGATTCTGTATGTTTTAGTTATGTTTTTGCTAAAACAAAGTAAGATGCATAATTGTGCACCTGCTAGATGCATGTAGCATCCCGGGTTTTTCTAGAAAAGCCCTTAGGGATAGAGTTCTGGGGTTAGAAATATAACTAGGAATAGGGTGGGGGTCTTGAGGAGTTCAGGGGTGAGATGGTAGTTTTTTAGAGCCGAGTGGCCTTCGTATGATGCCTTTAGGGAGGTTTTAATCATGCGAAGCGCGGGAAATGGATTTTTATTCATTTTTCCTGGTGCACTCCCGTGCACAGTACCCTGCACGCCCGTGCAGGTGGGTAGCAGGAGAGAGAGACGGGAGATTTATTAGTTTCTCACCCAGCAGCTTTCCCATTTTCAGTTTAGTTTCTTTCTTCTCAGCAGCTCCCAGTCCTAGATCAGATTTCCAGCTTCCAGCAGCTCTCAATCCAGTTAGAGAGATCAGAGATTAGCTTGAGAGATAGTTTCCAGCAGCCATGGCGAGAGGTAAGTGTTTCTTACTCTCTCCTTCAGTTTCCCAGCTTGTTTGATGATGCTGGAAACGGTGTTTCCGTTTCCAGTTTGTTGTGTTATGTTTGTATGTTGATATATGATGATGAGATGATGATTATATGCTGATTATGTGATGATTTTCCACCCAGAAACATGCATGCTCTGTTTGTGTGGGTGTTAGTGAGAGAATTAGTTGATTTGCATGGTGGAATCGGTAGGAATAAATGAATGATGAAATTGATGATGTGTATGGGTTTATTGAAGTGCCTTGGATGTGTGATTATGTTTAATTTCAGTTTGGATGAGAAATGGATGTGTTTTGGATGGCCTTCTGCATGTTCCAGGTGGGTGCTCGAGTTGCAGAGCCGGACACACGCCCGTGTGCCCGCAGACACACGCCCGTGTGCCCTGGATTCTGCAAGGGCACGCCCGTGTGCACGAGGTGCACACGGCCAGATTTGCAGTGGGCACGACCGTGAGTCCTGAGGGACACGGCCGTGTGCCTGCTTTTTAGAAGAAATGTGCAGCGATTCCAGAGGAGAGCACGGCCAGACACACGACCGGGGCACGGTCCCGTGTGTCTGGGCACACGCCCGTGTGCTTTGTTTGGCACGGCCGTGTGTCTCTCCTGCACGACCGTGTGCTTGGCCCACACGCCCGTGCGTCCGCCAGATTTTCCAGAAAGTGAGCAGAAATGAATGATTAAAGGTTTGGTAATCCATCCAGAGGCCTAAATGACATCAGATAATAGCGAATTCAGATAATAATGCAGCATATGCATAGCATGACACAGCATGTAGCCTGAATGAGGATCCAGAGATCCGAATTCAGTAGATTTCAGCAGTCAGAACCCAAGTTATGGGTTTCAGTTTAGGGTGAACTCGAGGGGGCATCTGTGGGACCCAGCTTTCTGACACCAGTCAGTCAGCTCAGCAACAGTATTTCAGTATTCAGTATTCAGTTTTCTAGCCAGTAGCTAGAATTTTCAGCCCACTTGGCCAGGATGCCGAATCCCTGTGTTCATCAGCCTGATCAGTAGCAGGTACCTTCAGGTACAGTCAGATAGATTCAGATGCATGCATCAGCATACAGTTTCAGTTTCAGTTCAGCATGTCATGACATCCATCATGCCATGACTCATTAATAAGCAGGTAATCAGTAATCAGATAACAGTAATCCAGATAACAGCAGAATAATCAGTTTCAGCGCCAGCAAGCGACTAGATGTATGGATGGGGCCGAGGCCAAGTTTCAGTGTGTGCTTGTGTGTGTGTTTGTCGCTTGTTTGGGCGGGGGAAGTAAGGAATGCTTACTGGGTGATCTTTATCACTCATCCCTTTCCTTCTTCCTTCCTTTTCAGGTTTTGCTGCTGGCGAGGAGCGGGTGGACCGAGGCTTGCGAGAGGGGACCCCACACACTAGAGATCAGTTGTATTTTATTTTCAGTTTGGACCTGTGAGGTCATGTATATGATGTATATTTTCAGAACAGTTGTATGTATGAAAAAGCCAGTTTGGGCTCATTGTATATTTCAGTTTATTTTCCAGCTTCCGCATGTGTTCAGTTTGTACAGTAGCAGCAGTAGGGTTTCTTTTCCGTAGGATTCCCGTCTCGGATACCCAATTTTCAGTTTATTAATAGAAAGAGATTTATTGTTCAGCAGCAGGGGTACTCGGGGCGGCGGGTCCTACACCAGATCTGGCCTGCCCGTTCGGTGGAGGCGGCCAGATCTGACTGCCTCCACCAAAAATAAAAGTAAAAAACGGTCGCTGGGACCAAGACCGACCCTTTTCGACCGTTTCTGACAGCTTCTTTTGGTGGAGGTGACCAGATCTGACCGACTTTGCCAAAATTGAAATGGTCAGATTTGGTCGTCTCCACTGAACGGGAAGGCCAGACTAGGTGGCCGGAAATTGTCGCTTGGCTCCGTCAACGGCAGCCACCGTCGTGGCACTAGCGACGGTGGCTGCTTCAAATTTTTTAAAATTTTTAAAATATATTTTAATTTTTTTTAATTTTATATTTTTTAAAATTTATTATATTTTTTATAAAATTTTAATCCTAAAATAACAACATTACCCCTAAAGTGTTACTATTTCCTATTTTATTTATTATTAAATTATTTCTATGGGTGAGAGAATAAACTTTTGAAACTTGGAGGGTGGGACTTTCCCCGCCTTAAACTATGGGTGGGAAATAGTCCTTTGGCCTTAGAACTAGTTTGTTTAAATTTGAGTCTATACAAAAAAATTTTGACTTTGGCTTTGGGCTCATTTGAGTTTGTTTTATAATTTAAAAAAATTGTAAAACACTCTTATAATTTTTTAAAAAATTTAAAAATTTAACAAATACACTCTTATCCACAACAAATTTTTGGATCTATCAAGTCTCGGATTTGGGCTCATTCCCAACGTTGAAAACTTAAATTTGTTTTTTGGGTCTAGATCTATTCAGAACCCGAATTTTATTTAACTTAAAATTAAATTTTCAAATCAAATAAATAATTGGATTTCAAATTTACCAAAGCCAATTGACACTTCTAGCTCCTATGGCTATGGATCTAAACAAACAAGATAAGGGAGTAGGACAAAGACATTAGATAAGAATATCAAGGATTTTAAAAGGATTTAACTTTCCAATTTCAAGGATATGTATCCTCCACATGCACACTGGGTGGGGCAAGAATTTCATCGAGTAATCAATTATTACTATTATGACTGCTTGACGTGAGGATATGATGAACGCCATTTTCTTGAAAGTGAAAAACAAAGTCTACCATCGTTTAAACATGGAGTAGAGGATATTTTTTTATGTATAAGTCTGACAGATCTTCGTGTATTATGGACTTTATCTCAGTCATGCAAAACATTGAAATTGATAATTTAAAACTTCAGATCAAAATATGTATGCAGAACTTAAGGAACTTTGATTTTCTGACAATTTTAAATTAACATATGCTTTTACTTTCTTTTTCCCTCCCCCCTCTTTTTCTTGCCAGCCATTCTTTTCAGTATAATTTCTTCTTTCATGTGCATTTCAATTTACACACTAAAAAAAATCTGTGTTCTCTATGTTAATGATTTGATAAGCTCTAACCATTTTGGAAAATAAAGATTATTTAACTCTTTTGTTTAAAACGTTCTGATGATTCTTATTTTTGCAGTACTTTCTTTTCAGGAATTTAATGAAAATGTATAGGAATGTAATATTACACTGGGAAACCCCAATAAACATGCATGCCTTAACCAGTAAAATTTGAAAAAATAAAAATCCAATGACATCGTTCAGAACCCCTTTTTTTTTTAATTTTTAATTTATTTTCTTAATTATTGGTATAGGGTACCTTGTTTTTTTAACATTTTTTTAATTAGATTTAGCAATAATTAACGATTGATTGAGGGTATTTTTAAGTATACCTTATAAATATTTTGTATTTTTTTTGGTAAATTTCCCATACCAATACTATATGGTGACAAAGTCAATTTACTAAAATTTATAAAATAATTAACTTAGTAGAAGACAGTTAGCAGCCGAAAGATTGGACTTTGAGACATGTGCTTGGACTTAATTACATGAAAAAAAAAATAAAAAAAAAATTATAAGCCAAACTGTATGGCTCTTTGCAATTGGGTGATGAAATTTTTGGTGATTACAAGGCAATAATAAATTATCATCACCATTCATCTTCATTTATTTCTTCAAAAATTCTCTTTATGAAAATCAAACTTAGTGGACGTCTTGTGAGAAAAGTCCAAAGCCAATTGCCTTAGCTCAGATGTCAGTGCTGGTGCCCCACAATAGAAAACTCCTGCATAAAATAGTACATAAAACTTCAATTATTTTGTTCAATTTTCAACAATTTGGCAGACAAAGGCAAGTGGATTGAGTAGGTGGGTGAAAGATGAATCAGCATCCTCTATTCTGAGCTGAGCTGAGCTTATCTGAATCTGTTTTTTTTTTTTGGTAAATACTTATCTTAATTTGTTCTATTTAGGTAAAGCTCGAATTCAGATGAGAAGAGAATTCTGGTCTGTAAGATATAAGTGGAACTTACCAATTGTAGAATTTGGGTGATGAAGAGCAATTTTCTTGTAAACTTGTCTCCAATTTGGCCTTGCAAAATGGGTTTTAACTCTTGTTCCTGAGACCACATCCACACCATTCTTAGCATGCTGCAAAGATTGAAGCATTGTTATCAATGCTGATCTTGCATCTCCTTCTTCATACACACTTGTGCAATAGTTGTGTAATTCTATTACTTCCTTCTCATCCATCTCCGCCACTTCGTTCATGATTCCTTTAAACCACTCGAATGAACCCTGTTCGCGCGTCACCCAATAAAAATATGCTTTCTGTGTTTTGAAGGATTCTCCTTTGCTACTCCCTGATCTCCCACTTTCTATATCTGAATTGTCCTCCGAATGCAAATTTTTGATTATGTCTTTAACAATACTGATCATGGGTGTTGCTCCAATTCCTAATCCCACTAGTAGCAACACATCATATTGTGTGTAGTCTTGCGCTGGTGCCCCATAGGGACCATCTATCAGAATCTTGGGAAAGCTGCATATTTAATCAATTTAATAAAAAACATTATTATAAAATATAAATCACCGTGATTCATGGAATATATACTAGGTCACTATTCAAGCCACATATTATTGACATTTAGGTAAGAATATGACTAAAAATATATATGTATATTTACCTTGGGTTGCTTCCGTCTTGCATGTAATCGGCTCTAAGAAGTCCACTTTTCCCCGCGGGTGGCGGCTGACAAACCTAAACAAAAAATAAATATAAAACAATTAAGTAATGATAATGGAAGAGAATTACTTTAATACTGCATAATTCATTCAGAAGAGAAGATAACCCAACCTGAGAGAAAACAGTTCTGAGTTGTCGAGTCCAATCACCAGCAGTTCGGATGTGAACACTGAGATAGTCATCTCCGGGGGCTGAAGTGATAGAAAATGGGTGCCTGTCACAGAAGTTATGAATGATTTAATATTAAATTAAATTGATGGCGACACAGTTATTTACAAGTAAAATTTGCTGAATTTAAAGACCCACCATTCGAAAGGAGACACAGCTGCGCAGTTGACAAACATGTATTGTCCACTCTTGTATCTGAAGCCTAGAGGTTTCGACATGTGCAATGCCAATACATTTCCGGGATAAACGGCAACCTTTAGAATTTTAACAGGCTTTATGCTTGATCTAAAAGCTCTAATCAGCCTCTCACAACCATAAAGAAGAACTGGCACGGCGAGATACATCCATGTCTATAATCATTATCAACGGAAACAGTTCAGATTAAGAAAGGATTTTAATTCTAAATGAAAAAGGGTGACAGGATTGAATTAGTACTCACCGTTTTCTGATACCATGTCTTGGTGAGGTAGAGGCGAATTCCATGAACGATAAGGAGAGCGTAAACTATAACAAAGAGATGGTGTGAGTACCAGAAAGCGTTGAAACCGGTGAGTTTTTTTAGGGGGTTAGGGAGGTTGAGCTTGTTGCGTCGAAACCAAGGGGTGGCAAGCGTAAAAGCTATGGCCATCAACACCACCATTAGAATTCCTGTTATCCCTTCAACTCCCTTAACAAACCACCAATAACTTGTTGGTTGATCCCCAAAATATTTCTCCATAGGCTCATATTTCTCTTCTGATGCATTAAGAAGCCTTGGAAAATCACAAGTCAAATGAGCTCCACCATGAAGAATAATTCCAATTACAATTCCAGCAGCAATCACCTAATCAAAATTAAGCCAAAAGGGCATATCAATAATTTGCGAAATCAGCCCCAAACAATGTCCATAATGTTGCCTGTGTTGCAAGCTATTACCTTATGAAAATTCAAATTGTCATCAAAGGGCACCAAAAGGCCTAATTTAGTCTTGTTTCTAAGCCAAGTTATGGTGTTGCGGCAAACTGGCAGTAATATCAAAGCCATGTTGAATTTTAGAGTTTCTGCTCCTCCTTTGGCAACGCAAACACAGTACCCCATCACATCGTATGCGGCTCTGTGTCGATATTGAATGAACTTATATGCAAATAAACCCGAAAGAATCCCGAGCCACAGCATCATAATCCAGATTCTTTGCCAATTATCGATAAAGAAGTACTTCATTTTCTCATAATTTCTCGTCACAATGTTGCTCTCTTGTGTAGGCTGCAACTTCTGGCTAAGTAATTGACTCAGAATTCTACTATCTCCAATTCTCACAGATTGATTTGGTGCTTGCAAAAGCAGTGTTTCCAGGTTATGAACCTGTTCAAACATTAATTTAATACCAAAAAATCAAATTTGTCAACTAATTAGGTAATTAATTAATTACCATAATGTATCCAACATTTTCAGGGTCTAATTCTTCCATAATCAAAGCTGCATATTCCTCTGCTTGCTTCTGAACATTTGATAGCTTGTTTGCAGAAGCACTCAGAGTTATAATCTACAAAAAAACAAAACCAAATTCAACTTGTTAATCAATCAGAAAAAAAGAGTCAGCATGTTCTAGACTTGTTATTGGTGAATGTGAACAAATTGATTTGACCAATTTGTTAATTCACCTACCTCTTTGACTTCTTCTTCCGTGATTCTTCCATCATGATCTTTATCAACCCTATAATCACCAATAATTGTGTAATTAGTAAAAATTGACATATAATTAAGAAAATCAACATCAATCTTAATCCCAAAATCAAAATTTACATGTCAAAAAAAGTTTGCAGCCTGGAATCGAAACTCTCATCAGAAATTTGATCCCAAAAAAGTTTTAGTTGTGCCTTTGTAATCGAATCTCCAGCTATATTATGCTTCCTCGCCAGCGCCTTAAATAATTCTCCGGCAAACTCCTTCGAGTTCATACCTGTAATCGAATGGATAATACAGTGATTGAATACCTTGATAATCATTATAAAGTTTAATTTCTCGGAGGTTAGTGATTAATTGTGTTACCTATACATTCGCCGAACATGGAGCTCTGAAGCATGCCGTTTGTGGAGGCGGTGAGGTCGTTGAATCGTTTCTCGACAGCAGGCCATCCATTTCCAGAAGCTCCAGTTTTGGCAGTTATGAACTTGAAGCCTTTTAAGGCGTGCGCAGCAGCTGATTTTGTACGATCAAACCGCCTGCTCGATCGTTTAGTAAACGAAGTGAGGCGTTTGAGCTCCTGCGAGACCTGTCTAAGATGCGACGACGTGCTGCGAAACAAGGAAGAGCGAACAGAAGACGATTTGTGTTCTAACGTCTTCTTCGCCAACAAAGACAGCTCCGGATCCTCATGCAGAGCTCCTCCGCCTCCAGCATGGTGCACGCTATGCACTGCAACAGCATTGTCGTGAATGTCGAGAGTAATCTCAACGTAATTATCATCAGCAGCAACAGGATTACTGCCGGAAGCTCCTGGATTTGAACCGTTTATTATCTCTGGAGAAAGATTGAACCTCGCGCTTTTCTTGGATGCCCTTTTGTTGTTATGAATAGCGGAGCCAAGAGGGCCACTGAAAGCGGTTCTGTCACTGGATATGCTCTCTGTATCGGAATTGTTTTCCGAATATGCGCCTTTCCCGTCTTCTGTTCTCATGCTGAAGAAGACAAAAATCACTAAAAAGTCGAATTCACTTTAGAACTGAACGAGATGAAGAGGACTAACAAGTTTATTTAAAAACGGGAAAGAAAAAAATAATTGACGAAGAAGAGTTTGGAAGTCTTGGGCTTCAATCTAATCAGTTTAAATGGTGAATTTGATGAAGCGTGTATTTATAATATGTTAGTGGAGAACGCGAAAAGAAGAAGTTGGAAGAAAGGGATGCCGGTGAAATTGACTCTTCAGGCCAGTCAATTATGGGCATTTTTATTTTATATTTTATTTATATTTTTTTGCATGTAGGGAATTTAATTCGTATGACTGACTACTTGTATACGAAAAAATTAAAATTGACTCATTTATTTTATATTTTATTTAATATTTTTGTATATGATTATCTTTTTTGTGTACATCGACTTTGGAACCGTCTCATCAAATTAAGATAAGGGTTTAGATTCACCGGCTTTAGCTTTGGCATTTTATTCAAGTATAAATATATAGTCCTCAATTCAACCTTGATAACTTGTAAAGATGACATCGTTTTATCTCATATCATTTGTCATACAAAAATTGACTTCTTAATAGAATGATTCCTTTTGGTGTGAACAAGATTCCATGCTAGCTATTTGATAGTAACATTTGCATATCATAATTGAACAGCAATCATATGAAAAATTGGAATAGAAAGTCAATAAAAGGAAAAAAATTTTAATTTAGGATATATTTATAACCAGTGAAGAAGCTTTGGCTTCTTTCAATCATCTCTTTATTTCTGCCTAGAACGTGCTTAGATAATGTAAAAAATTAGAACGAAAGAAACTTTTAGGCGAAATTTAGCTAAAATAAACAAAAAAAAAGAAAGAAAGTATATAACTATTAATTTCCCATGCACGTTAAAAACTACTATAACATTTTCGTTCATCATATTCAATAGTACAGTTTAGAAAACAGGTGTCAGTTTTAAAGCCACATATAAATAATAATTAAATACATTAATATATGACTCTTTGTCAAATTAAAAACATATAATAAGAAAAGATGTCAATGGATACCTAACTTAAAAGATATATGCATGTTCGTGCATAAACTGGTGAAGCCGGGATGAACTTATCTTCTATTATCGTCTAGAAAGAAAGAATGAATTAATGCCCAAAAAGCTGTCGACATAACAAATAAAATGAGCATATGAAGTAAGGAAAATGTGGAAAACATCTCTATAGTCTGTCTTTATTATTAGGTCAAGTGTTTAGTTTGAAGTCATTTCAATGGGGATAAATTTTCAGAGTATACAACTTGAAAATGGTAACTCTTCACCAACATTTATGTTCATATATTATTTTAGAAAATGTAGATAAATAAAATATAACGTCAAAAATATGATATAATTTATCACGACACAGATACATGTATGGAATTAATGAATCATGTTTAAGTTAAATGAGTTGATAAAAATTTATTTAACTTGTTTAACAAACGGACTATTTGAAATAACAAGTTAGGGTGAAATTTTTTTTAACATGTTTTACGACCATTGATTGAATCTAAGTTACGTGACTTCATCCTAGTCATTAAAGACATAGTCATAAGAGTGTAGGATCTAAGTAAATCCTAAATGACTAAACCTGAAAAAGGAAAAACAATGTTTAAGATTTAAAGGCTAAGATTTATGTCTAGTGAGTGAATTTCACTTACTCTCCTACTTTCCATGGGTCCGATAGCTGTGTGGCAAGTTCTAAGATAACATACATGAGGATAAAAAGGGCAATGTTGGCATTTTAAGACTTGCTACCATTAGACTATTTTTATTATTCAGTAAATTTTGTTAGTGTGAACAATTTATAATGTTTAAGTTATTTAATTTGTGCTTCATAAGTCAAAGTAAGCAAAACCTTTATGTTTTAATTTATATGAAGTTAACAAAATTATTCAATCATAATTCACAAGATTCATACACTGGTTAAAAAGTAGTGGACTAAAGAATTTAGTTTAACATTTATAGGAATATCTGATATGTCATATAATTTAAAATTGTAAAATTGTTCAAATTATATGCAATGAGTGATTAGTCTTTTGTCTTTGAAACCTTTCTATATAACAACCTCTCATGGGTGCAATTATACTTTATTTGTCTTTCGGAAGGGGATTTGTCAATATATAATAGGTTAGTAGGTCCCCATAAAAAATCCAATAAACTTTAAGATTCACACTAATGTTGTCTACTTAGATAATAATTTTTTAATATATTAAAATTTTTTTATTAAATATTTAATCTCATTTATAAATTGTCATTGAACTATTTAATTATTTAATTTTACTAAGCTCAAAATTATACTTAATGTTAACCTGCTGATGTTATTAAGACTTATTGATAAGGACGTTTTGATTCCCTTTTTAGTCATTTTCACCACTGAAAAATATTGAAAATTAGAGAAAATCATGGTTTGTATATGTTTGTAAGGCTTATGCATCTGGTTCGTGTGGTTCCTTGGACTTGAAAAGTTATATGATTTCAAATCTATAAGCAGTTTCGTCTAAAAATTTTTTATAATCAATTTTGCTTAACCTTAAAAAAATGTGGCTAAATTTTGATTAAAAATTTAAATTTCCCTTGTTTAATTCTCTTTTTTGTGTTTTTTTTTTTGTTCTGAGAGTATATCTACTCATAAGTTTGACTCTTTGAGACCCACATATTGCAAATTTTAAGTAACCCTGTAATTAATTTGTTTTTAAAATTTACAACTAATAGATGCATAAAAATCAGCAAATCTTAAAAAAAAAAGAAAAAGAGTAATATATATTTTGTTCATAAAAAAAAAAAAAAAACCTTTTACATAAATATATATATACACACTTAAACCAAAGAAGTAATGTGATGCAAAACTATCTACACTCAAAGTAGTACTCTATTCGCTTCAATTTTTGATGCTAAGAATACAAAAGAAATTAAAAGTAATTCTTTTTTAACATTATATTTATGCTGATATGTGAAGCAAAATTCTAACAAAAAAATTCAGATTCCTTATGATCTTTGTACTAAAAAATCGGATATCAAGAATATTTTATATTAGAGTTATAAATATATATGATAACTTTTTTAATTGTTAAGATATATTGAGTGGAAGCAAAATTCTATTTGAACCATTAGTAGATTCAAAATGACATGTGAAACAAAACTGAGTTTAATTTTTTTTTGGATACTATTTGGAATCATATAAATAAATAAATAAATAAATAATATTTGTTAAAATAATATGCGCACATGTTTAAGAACGGATTTTAATGAAAAAAGAGTTTGATTTGAAGGGGAAATTGGTGAGAACAAGTTGACCGTGAAAGACGCGGATTCACTTCCACCTTCCCTGAAATGGCGGTGTTTGAGTTGAGTTGAGTTGAGTTTCAACTAAAAAGACAGAGTCAAACTTATAAAGGTCAAAGTTTTGACATGTACATGGATATTTTATTTCATTGACCATGACTTTTTTCCTCTTTCTTTAATATTCTCTCTATACATGCATCCTCACTTTTTTATTCCTCATCCAGCTTTGTCCTAATTGGTTTTGGATCTTCCAAAAAAGAATACAAAAATAAGAATATGCATATTTTCATGCGAATTTTTATGACAAATCAATATACGAAACTCACAAAATAAATTATTAAAAGAATATAACAATGAGTAAACAAGCTCCTCACATTATTAATATAAGACATACAATGGTAGGTGTACATCAAAAGACAATAATACCCTTCATTAATAAACTAAATAAATTAAGATAAAGAATGTAACAATGAGTAAACATGCCCCTCACATATTAATGCAAGACATACAATGGTAGGTGTACATCAAAAGACAATAATACCCTTTGTTAATAAACTAGCATAAATGTTATACAAGATGTCATAAAATAAAACTCAATCAACCATTTAATGATAGACGTAGCAAATATACAAATCCAAATATATAAATATAAGATAGATTGAATATAGCGATAACAAATGATAGTAATGCACCTATTCAGAAACAACACTCTTAACCCTTCTCACACTAGAATTACTATATCACCTATTACCTATAAAACATAAAACATAGGAGAGTAAATGATAAATCCCTTAGTAAGTATATTCAAAATTTGATCAATCAGTTAGATAATGAATTTGCTCTTAAGGATTTGGGTGAATTAAATTATTTCTTAGGATTAGAGGTAGAAATGACAATTAAAGGGCTGCTGTTGAATCAATTCAAATGTGCTTCTTGTTAGTGAAAGCTTAGATGTGCAATTCAAATCCCTGTAACACACCTATTGCCATTGGTTCAAGATTGCATTTGCAAAACAATGAGTTGTTTGATACCTAGCTTATATAGAAGCATTAAAGGTGCTCTTCAATACCTCCTGTTAATTGTACCTAACTTGACCTCTATAGTTAATAAGTTGAATCAATTTTTGAAAGTTCCTACTAAGCTACATTGGCAGACTTACAAAAAGGTATTTAGATTTATTAAAGGCACTTTGAATGGGCTTTTATTTAAACCTTTTTCAGTTTTACACCTTAAAGCTTATGCTAATGTAGACTAAATTGTTGATATAGGTGACAGGAGATCTATTGTAGGGTATTGTGTATACTTTGGTTAGAATCCAATTTAGTAAAAATCTAAAAAGCAAAGGTTAACCTATCTATCTTTCACTAAATCAAAATATAAGACTCGTAGTAAGGCTGTTACTGAAATCGCTTGGCTTAGAAACTTAATTGTAGAAATCAGAATTCCTTAGAAAAAAAAAGTTGTAGTTTGGAGTGATAATCAAGGGGTTGGGCTATTGGCTTCAAACTTGTTCTTTATAGTAAAACCAAAGACATTGAAACTGATGTGCATTTCACTAGGGAACAAGTGAAAAGTAATCTGATCAATATACAATATGTACCTACATTTTATGAGATTGCTAATGTACTTACAAAGCCCTTGGCAGGTGATAGAATTACAAAGTTGAGAGACAAGTTTAATATTATGGACTGAAGAATTTCTAAAGCAATGGCAAGATATGAATGTTAAGAAAATGAGAGAATAAGTCAATAGAAGTTGAAGGCAGTTTGAAGAAATAAAATTCAGGGAGGAATAAAATCAAATATGGGGGTTTAAGTTTTTTTTTTTGGTCTTTCTCCTGATTTTTTTTTTTTTTGGTTTCCTTATCTATGTTGAGTAACCTTTTACTCTGAACTCAATTGAATCACAGTTTTTTTTTCTTTTTTTTTTTTTTTACTCTTGTTTGAAAAGAATAAAATGCTGATCTTCTTGCGCACGATAATCTCTACAAGTTTATCTTGAAGGAGGATGTTATGAACATCTACACTTGAAAAGGTGTCGGTCTTTCATCTAAAGAATGGAAGGGAGATTGCAAGTTTCCTTACTGTAAATTAAAACGGTGAGTTTTACTTTTCTGCAAATGTATCGTTTTTCTCACTGTGTTAAGGTTTGAATATGAGAAGATTCTTTTGTTTGTTTGATTTTCATTTGTTCCTCACTCCTTGATGCTACATAACAAGGGCATACTATTGGGATTTTTCTCGAAGATCTAGTTCATATGGTGAAATGTATATTTTGTTATAATTCAATGGTTATTATTCTTTTTTCTTTGTTTTTTAGGGTTCTGTATCATGTATATGAACTCTGTAAAACCTAGTTTTCTATATGAAGAAATTCAACAATTGTTTGCATTTTTCCTTCAAGATATCTTTGTAGGCTGTTATAAATTCAATCTCAGTGATTGAATTTTTAAATAAGCTCTCGATAATAAGACAATCTTTACAATATTTCTATGCATGTGTTCGGAATATTCTTTATGCTTATATTTCTAAAAAAAGATGTTATATTGATTAGAGATTAATTATCACGATCTTCTATCAAATATTAAATTTAAAAAAATATTTTATATATTAGTTAATTGTCTAACTAACCATCAACTGGGATTTAAGATCAATTCAAAAGATCGATGAATTTTTAATACATAAGAGGATTTTATTCGGTCTAGATTTGGATGTTATAACCATGCAGTATTATATTTATTTTCGTAATATATTTAATGAATTAAAATCCTCTCTTAGTAACATGTATGCATTGTTAAGTGTTTATATTGATTAATACTCGTTATCTGTTTTTTTCTTTCAATTATTAACCACGCATCCCTCACAATCTTATATTTTAATTGCATAAATGGTTAGATTAGGAAATAGTCATAACCTAATTAGATGATTTCCGGTTTAAAAATCATGATGAAAGTAATATAAGCACATGAATAAATTACGTATAATACATTAATATAAATATTATCCATATAAAAGTAGGTGAGTATGATGGAGAGTAAAGAGTGAATGGAGAATTGAAAAATTCCCGCTTTGGTTATATTATTATGATGTAATATTATTCAAATTATTTATTATTACTTGATTATCAGTTTCAAATTTCCATGTGATTTACAATTAGATTTATATATCTCAAATGGGTAGTTACGAGATAGTTGTTGTCGTTAAATTTATAGCATTATATATTTTACTGGAAAAATTACGTTTTATTCCTATAATTTGGGTTTATTGAAGGACAATTGTTTGGATTACTAACATATTGGTAATTTACCTTAACCCAATATTGAGTCGACAAAAATACTCTTATAATATATATATATATATATAGAGCCTAGAAAATAACACGTATGTAATATAGTTTTTAAATAAATAAAAATAGTTTGTAGAAAAACTATTTTAACAGTTAAACTGATATAAAAGTTTGTTTTATTTTTATTTTATATTTATAAAAAAATATAAATTTTTTTATTAATAGAACTTGAATCCAAAGTTTCATCCATTAATTGAGAATATATATGCTTTCAAGCTAATTTGTTTTGAATTTAAAATAATTCAATTATATATTTAGTAATTAATTATATATGATTATTTTGAATATTTATTTAAACAATTTCGTCAATCTATTAATTCGATTATTGGTTAGATTGAACCATTGCCCTCATTAGATTAACGTTCAATTTGACTTTGAAAACATCATTTGAAACAATAGGGAAGAAAATATTAATTCTATCCTTTTTTTTTTTTTTTTTTTTTTACTATAGGATTAAAATAGAACTAAATCATCCAATTGTTTGATATATTAATAAGAGAAATATACCACAAAATTATGTTTTAAATATTGCAAATGTAGGTAAAAATTGTTTATAAAATATAAATGTACTATGCATATAAATAATGAAAATTTATAAGTATGAATCATATTTTATAAAGATTATACGCAAAGTTGAATCTCGTATATCGTTTAGTGGTTCTTGTCAATGCTTAGATGTGCTTTACATTCTTTGATGCATCTATAAATTTTGACCAAAAGTTTGTTCCTCATGATAAGCCCAATTAATCTATGAGTCCACCACTATAGCCCCAAATATTTTCACAAATATATGTAACTTCAAATTTCAGTGCTCAGTTAATAAAATTCAATTAAGCATTAATTCAAATTCAAATATTAAATATTTATTGTAATATAAGCATATATAAATTTTCATAATATTGAATTAGTGTGTGTGTGTGTGTGTGTGTATATCATATTATTGATTATTTAATTCAAATTTAGTAAAATATGTAAAAAAGTTATTCAATTAAGTTACTAAAATTTATGAAGATTTAAGTTGTAAAACCCCATTAATTATAATTATGATTTTTTAATTAAGTTTGAAACTATTAAATATTTTAAAATTACAAAAAACCCACTATAAAAACCTTGAATAACAATATAAACAGTGAGAGTAATACTTCTTAAAAATCACTCAGACGTTTTGAAGCTTAACGATCTCTGAAGTCGGAGGAAATGAACCCCGATTGATTAATTTAAATTTGTTATTTCCAGTAAATTTATGAATATAATCCCATAAAATAAAGCTATAAACTGAGACTAAATTGAATCCGCATGCTTTTTGTGTAGAGAAGAACAAATTAATCAGATTAAAGAATGAACTATGTTTATGCTTCGAAATTCAAGAAGCAAGAAACTATTGTATAATCGATCATATCTATCCAACCAACTTAAGTCCATTCAAGGCATGAACAGACGCTGATTTTGTCTTATCGAAACCTCTCGATACAGAAGGTGTTTTCGTGACTGTAGCTAGCCGGCGTTTCAGCTCTTGAGAGACCTTCTTCATATGCCAACGACTTTTTCCAAACAAAGAGAAACCAACCGAGGTGGACGTGGAGGTGGATGAGGAAGACTTATTCTCCAAAGTCTTCTTCACTAACGAACACAATTCTGCATCTTCATGAAGTGATTCTCCAGTTTGAATACTATGAATGGCAACAGAGTCGTCAAAGATGTCAAGAACAATCTCAACGTACGCTTCAGTATTATCGTCACCACTGTTGCTCATTATCATCTCTGAAGAAAGATTGAACCTGACGTTTATTCTATGGATCAAGAATCAATTAACTGTTTGTGTGAGTGAAAGATGAACAAATTAAAACAGCAAGAGATCGAAGAAGAAGATGTTGAGTCTGTTTGAGCGTTGATGTGATAGTGTAGATGGTTAATTATGTATATATAAGCAAAGAAGTTTTTATGTGAACACTCAAAGAGAAGAAACCTGAAGGAAAGAGATGCATGGTCAAACACAAGAGAGAAGGGTTGGAATGAGCATCAGAATCATATGATCTTTAAATCAAACGGTTCTCACTCGGTTTGATCAATGTGGGTAATGCATACGTGTGATCTGACTAGAGCGAGGTCATAAGAGTAATGATATAAGTCTTAATTTAAGATTTATATATTAATTTACTACTTAAAAAGAAGTTCAAGCTTTTATAGACTTTTTATTCAATCTTTGAAATGAAATCACATCCACGTTAAAAACAACTAAACGTTTTTGCTCATAACCATCTATCTTCAGAACTATCCAAGCATGTATGTGATGTGTCAACATTCTAGCCACAGATATATGTATAAATTTAAAAAGTAATTGATGAAATATGTTATTATTCGAACTCGAAAAAACTTAGAACTAGTTTAATATAAGCTTTAATTGATGCAAAGAACTTGATGACAATATGATGAACTTATCTAATTTTATATAATAGGTACGATGTACAGGCTGCCCAAAAAGATATCAACATAATGAATGGAATGAGAAAATATATGCAGTGGCTAGACAGTTGGAAAACAGCTTCCATATAATTGGTCAAGTCTTAGTGTTTGAAGTCAGATAAATGGGGACAAGCATGGAGGAAATGTTTCACAGTAATACAGCTAATTAGCAGGACGATCAGCCGGCACACTTGGTACATACTGACCAAATGTTTTAATAGAATATTAAAAAACAACTTTAAAAAATTTAATGAAATAATTATATATACGTGCAAAGGCAAAACTAAGGATGGATTTCTAAATTATTATTTAAATAAGTATTACTATTAAACCTTTTCGTACTGTTAATATATTAAATAAGTGATAAATTTCGACCATGTCTTACCATATCGAAACAGAAGTTAGAAAATCGCAATTTCCTAATAATGATAAAACCAGTATACTAACAAAAACGAAACAAGAATAATGAAGCAAAGAGCTGCCGACGATGGAAGGCAAAAATCAGTAAGAATAAGAAAGAAGAAGAGAAACGCGTTGAACTTGAATTTTATAAGAGAACGCGGCTTCGCCTTCCATGGACGGCGGACTTTCAAAGTGCTACTTTAAATGACAAATATCAGTTATTTTATTTTATTTTATTTGTTTGACTACCGACTCTTTTTCTCTTATCCTGTTCGTTCCCTTCATGAATGATCTGTATTTTTGTAATCCCACCCACCTTTCCCTTAATTAATTTCCATATTTGGCCACGATGAAAGTAATTTCAAATTTATGTTATTGTATTTATTTGGACAATTATTTCATTGAATTTATTGTAGGTAAAAGACTGTCAAATATTATATTTATTTATCTCAAGTTTCATTGTATTCCAATCTATTGAGAGTTTTTATCTAATGATTCATGTTTATCTGTCAATTTAGAAATTAAAAAAAAAAAAATCATGAAGTAAGGAAATTACAGAAAAAAGTTCTGCAATAATTAATGAAAATTAGGTTCTACACCACATAAACTCCTTAACTATCTATATAGTGAATTGGATAATTGAAAAAGCCATGGTAAATATTATATTACAGAGCATATGTATTCATGTTTAACACTTCTATTATATACAATTACAAGTACAAAAAGATAATTAAGTAGAATGTAGAGTAGTAGATGATGGCATAAGAGAATTAAGTGAAAAAGATAATAAGGTCAGTTACACCCTTAAAATTTTTATACTCTGACTTTGAATATACAGGTAAATGACAAATCTATAAATTATAAGATTTAATGATATAAATGATGAAGTTTTATTGTAATTTTAGATGCTAAGGCTTAGTATACATATGTTTGATTTATGGGTGGGAAAGGTTACTTAAAGAGTTCAGTATAGAATTGATCTTGATAGAACTTGCTATTCTCACTAACATATTTGTTGAATCAAATAAGAAAAACAAAACAATTCACTACACATTCATAGTTTAAAAAATGAATATACAACTCCAATCATGATATCTTTCTGAAAAACTATCTAGTTTTATCAATCAATTAGGATTTTGATGAGGTTGGTAAAGTCAAGCCAATAAGTCTTCTTGTGACTGAAGCCAAAGAGAAACCAATGGAGCTAGAGGTGGAGGAGGACCTCTTCTCCAAAGCCTTATTCACCATCGAACTCAATTCTGGATCTTCATGAATTGCCTCTCCTTCAATGCTATAAACAGCAACAGATGAATCCTCAAAAATGTCGAGAAAAACCTCAACGTATGCTTCATTATCATCATTATTCTCTGAACAAAGATTGAATACCGTGCTCATTTTGCACATAAAATTATATAATTTCAAAGCAAGAAGCAAGAAAAGGAGAAGAATTTGTAAAAAGTTGGAGTTGTTTTGGATATGATGGTTAGCCATGGCTTTGCATGGATATATAAGAGTAGAAGTTAGTATATGAACACGAAGAGAGAAGAAGTTTCACGGAAAGGGGGAATTCATATGTAAGAGAAGAAATAAATTAATTTGATTATAAAAATATAAGATAATGTTTGCGTGTCGTGACTAATCAAAAGTCATAGCCAAAGTCGTCTAGACAGTCTCCAAATAATGTTATATTTAATTATTCTTTGAGCTTCATTGGGTAACAGCTTCTTTTAACAGGTAACAAGCGAAAAACTTGAGAATTCATGAAGATAGAAATTTTCTCCCGTGCACGTTGAAAACTACTATTTGTGCATATTAAATTCAAAAGTCTAAAGTGCAGGTACGTGTACTGTGAAGATTATAGTCAACCCCAAATTAACGTATATTAATGTTTGAATAAGAGTGTAATTAAATGCATACTTCAAATAAAGATGTCGATGGTTCAAACCAAATAATTAACACAAAGTTGCCTCAAAACAATTACTTTAATGATGCCGTGACGTTCTTATATCATCATCCAAAATGTGCGAATAATACTATCTTAACTCAGGAAAAAATATATATATTTTTACTTAAATTGAACTATAATATATATGATTCAACAAAAAGTTTAAATATAAATTTGTACTTTCAAAAATCAGTTTTTCACCCTGCACGCTTATTCAACTACAAATCAAAATCATTTAAAAAAATTAAATTACAAAATTATCTCATTAAGTAAAAATTTAATAAGAGAATTTTTATGTTAATGAAAGATTAATGAAATATATTATTTATTTATCTATGTTTTTATTTAGTTTAAATTAATTAAGATTAAACTCGAAATTTTATTCGATGTTCATTGTCAGAACTTTTTTCTTTTTTTTATTTTCTACTTAAATCACATGTTATTTTAATTATTAAACAAATAATTAAAACACCATTAAATTATCAAATGGTCAATATTTTAATTATTAAACAAATAGAATTATAATTGATATTTTATTTATTTAATTAACATTTAAATATATACATGTGTGTCAACCGATTTATATCTATTTGAATATACATATGTATATATGTGTAAATATACATGCCTTTGTGTGTGAATCATGTATGCATGAATTCATGTATGTGTAATGTGTGAATCATGCATGTTATGTATATGTGAAACATGTATGCATGTATGAATCATATATGTATGTGTGTGTTATGCATAGATACATATGCGTGTTATGTAAGTGTGTGTAAATCATATATACATGTATGTATGTGTAAATCATGTACGCATATATGAATCATGTATGTGTTATGCACGTATATATGAATGTATGTATGTATGTATGAATTATGTGTGAATAATGTATAACTATATGCATGTATGAATCATGCATGCATGTATTTTTGAAGGTATGTATGTATGAATCTTATATGTATGTATGCATGTATGATATTTGTGAATGTAGGAATCACGAGTGTACTATGCACGTATGTACACACACACATGTATGAATAATGTGTGTGTTATGCATGTATCTATACACATATGTGTTATATACGTACGTATGAATTATGTATGCAAGTATGCATGTATGTATATATACATGTATTATTTATGTATGTATGAATCATGCGTGTGTGTGTGTATATATATATATATATATATATATATATATATATATATATATATATATGAATGTATGTGTGTGTGAATCGTGTGTGAATTATGCATCTATGTATGCATCACGTGTATGTTATGCATGTATGTATACATACATGTATGAATCATGTGTGTATTATACATGTATATATAAATACATTTATTATATTTTATATAGGTATATAGACGACACAAAATACGTAAATGTGCGATTGGTCCAATTAATATATAAATACAAGTTTGTACCTTAAATGTACATAATTGTGCATTTTATATTTAATAAACTAGTTAACACATTAATTGTAAAAACCTATGCATTCTAATTGCATTTTTTTTTATTGTAAAGAACTAAAATTTCATGGAAAGATTAAAAGGTACTGGTTAGCATTCAATGTAATAAATTAATTAAACTTTGATAGAAAAATCAAAAGATAGAAAGATAATAAAATTTGAATTCAAATTAAGAGAGAGAATCAAAACAATTTTAAAATTTAATTGCCTATAGTTGTCTTTTTACCTTTTTAAAACTAATAAGATTATATGTATAGTTCTATTAAATCACATTTATTGTGGATTAATTTGAGCCATTTAGCAGCATCATTTAACTAAAAATAATGTATTGAATTTGTGCATTAGATGGTGCAATGTGATTCGATTGACTATTATTAAATTCATATACTAACAGTTAATCAATCAAATTATATTACATTATTTAATGTATAAATTTGATATGTTATTTTCAGTTGAATATCATTTTTTAAAATTTATTGTTTGCCTGAGAAGGTATACTAAAGCACACATCGATAATTTTTGGTTTTTATCTATCATCTTGTATATTAAAGAGTTAGGCAAAAAACTATTAATTACATGTGCACAAACAATAACTAACTACCGGGAAACTATTGAATATATATCTTGAATTAAAAAAAAAAAAAAATCCCCTGAAAACTTGTAATAAGGAATATAAAACAAAAACTCTTTCAAAAATGTAAAACCCATAGAGAAGGAATATTTAATATTTTTGGAAAATCGCTTAAATTTTTGAACCTTAATCTCTGATCCCATAAATGATATTGGCCAAGGTTATAAACTGAAATTAAATGTAAATGCATGTGTAGAAATAAAAATAAATTCACAAAAAAACTTGTTACTTCCAATTTAGAAGCAGTGAATAGAGCAAATTATTTAAATCAAATAATGAAATATAACTTCATTTAATTGACTACCTTCACGTTTCAGGATTCAGGAAGCAATAAGCCTCAGAGATCAATCATGCATCTCTATCCAATGAACTTAGTTCCATAAGTTGCAACTTTTGTTTGATGGAAAAGCCTTGATGGAAAACGAGTGAGATGCTTACGCAAGTTTCAGAATATGTAAAGCGATCATCAAAAGAGTTTGGAAGTCTGTTGAGTGAGATTCTGATCTTGCTTTATTTTGAGATACTATTTGTAATTGACATTTATTTGAGTTTATTGGATTTGAAATGAGTAAACTGGATGTAAAACAATAGATACCATGATTGGACCGCTCAATTCTTAATATTTCATGTGAAAAGATATTTTTTAATTCAAGCTCATTTTATTTATCCTTTCAGTGTCATAAATTCTGAATACAACCAATCTGTATCATTGTTTTATGGAAGGAAAAATCGTGTGCGTGCTGCAGCTGCAGCTGATTTTGCCTGATCAAAACGCTTAAATGCAGAAGGTCTTTTCCCAAGAGAAGCAATTTGGTGTTTCAGCTTCTTTATCTGTGAACAAGTTTTTCCGAACAAAGTGAAACCAGCCAAGCTGGAGGTGGAGGACGGCCCATTTTCCAAAGTCTTCTTGACCATCGAACACAATTCAGGATCTTCAAGAACTGCCTCTCCTTGAATGCTACGAATGGCAACAGAATCATGAAAGATGTCAAGAATAATCTCAATGTATGATTCATTATTACCATCACCACTTCTTCTCATCATCGTTTCTGAACAAAGATTGGACATGGTGTTGATTTGAAGATCAAAGAACGAGTTAATTAATTCTTGAAATTAACAGGAGTTTGCTTATACGGGAAGAAGAAATTTATATAAAACAGAAAGTATAAAAAGAGATTTGGTAATGACTTTGGGAGTTGGATGGCAGTGGACATGGTTATACATGCATATATAAGAGCACAAGTTTGTATATGACCGCGAGGAGAAGAAAGTTTTAGGAAAGGGACAGCGGTGCTACATAACTTCAAATCAAACGGTTCTTACTCGGGGATTCTAAGATGATAATAGCGTGTCATGAGTAATCAAAAGTCATAGCAAAAGTTGATGTTTTCCAGAAAAACTTTGTTAATTAATAAAAGAGAAGTTCGATATAATCTTTTACTGCTAAAGTTGCGGCAAACTTGTTTATATTATGTATGCACGATGAAAACATTTTAGTTTATCATCTTTTGAGCTGTTGGTGCATTTGTGTCAAGATTATGACCACAAATAACTAATTACCTAAACCATACTAAAATAACATATGCTTGCCGCAAAGAATTTGGATGATGCAAAGATGATCTTATCTACTATGACTGTCTAGATCGTACAGTTTGCTTAAAAGACGGTGTACATGAAAAAAATGAAATGACCAGTAAGAATTAGACAGGAAGTAGCTGTAAAGTTCCTATATTTGGTCAAGTTATATTTGTTGAAGTCATAGGATATATCTTTCACACTACAAAAACTAAGAATAAGGTTAGCAACCTTGTGTTCTGCCCGCAGTTATTTGGGAGTGAAGAGATTGGAAAAAAATCTAAGAATTACGGAACTTCTTTTCTATAATTTCATTGACCGACTAAAAAAAATTCTCAACTGGTGAAAAAGAAATCTCAACCTTAGAAAACTAGCATGAAAACACATTTTGGCTTAAACACAGCCATTGGGTCTCTTGCTTCTTCTAAGCTGAAGTAGTGAAGATTTGAAAAAATGAATAACAAACCCTCGGCTAAATCTGAAACTTGACTGAATTGGGAATCATTCATTGTCAAAAGGGCAGCATTGAGCTACTATCGTGACGAAGGGAACGCTGTTAATTTCTTTATTCTTTTGAAAAGATATGACTAATGAGACTAATAGCATCTGTTAGTCAAGAGTTTACAATAGAAGGATAAGCTTCCTTCTTTGCAACATCGTTCTTCACTGGGAGGCAAAAGGCTATGCGCCTGTCAAATTGGTTAGTATATATGTCTATCTGTTCATTAAAATTCTTATTATATAACTATTACTTTTAAGGAGCATCAATCTTCATGTAAGTGATATGTATGAATGAAAAAATTACAAAAGACGTCATTAATTTGTTGTTAGGCTATACACAAATGAGTATAGAGTTGTTTTTTAAAAGATGATGGTAACAGGGTGCACTCAAATTAGCAGAGATTAAGGTTCATAAA
This sequence comes from Anacardium occidentale, assembly GCA_026122585.1. Lineage (NCBI taxonomy): Eukaryota > Viridiplantae > Streptophyta > Magnoliopsida > Sapindales > Anacardiaceae > Anacardium > Anacardium occidentale. The sequence continues at coordinate 224,009 of JAJEJH010000183.1, forward strand.
TTGACAGACAGTTGTTAGTTTTGACAATTTTTTTTTTTTTATGATGAGAAAATCCTCCCCGAGCCAGCAGCCACGAACTGGTTAGCCTACTGACTACATTGGGAAGGAAAAACCTTGAGTGATTGTCTGCGACATAATTGTCAACCCAAAACTTACAACTCATTATAACTCACCTGAAAACCACAACTTTACCACCTACGTACCTTATAAGCCCATTTAAAATTCAAAACTATTAATATATGATCGACATATATATATAGGTAAACAAATAAAATAATCAGCTCTTCCTTGTTCAGCCTTAGGGTGTTGTTAAACCAAGAGCGAGCTCAGAGCACAAGAAGTCCAGCTTAATGAGTGAGTCTTGGTCAACAAACAAATATCCTTAGTTTCTTTCAGAATTAAAAATTAAAAAAA
>JAJEJH010000183.1:242325-313605 GCA_026122585.1 Anacardium occidentale
AGCTTTGTGGAGAATTGTGCGAAATGGTTTGAAAGTTCTTTCGAATGCTTTGATTAAAGTCGAATAGGCTTATTTCTCTTGTCTTGGTGGCTTGAAAAGGCTTCAAGTGGCTCGAGAAGGCTTCAAGTAGCTTGAGAGGCAATATGGAGTCACCAAGATATGAATCAGTGATGATGTTTTTGAAATCACAATTAAATTCAAATTTGAATTCATATCAACTATAGTTGATATAAATTGATTGACATCGAAAATAGATAAAAAGATAACAAAAATGCTCATTACAAAATTTTCTACACTTTGGTATCCATTTTGTACCAAAAAGGATAGTATGATGGCCAAAAAACCAATTTATGAGGTGTTGTACCTAGTTCATGTAAACCCACGAATTGGTGGCATAAAAAATGGGCAAAAAGGTAACAAAAATGTTCGTTACAAAATTTTTTACATTTTGGTACCCATTTTGTGCAAAAAAAATATAGTTTTGTAGCTAAAAAATTGGTTTGTGTGGTGTTGTACCTGGTTCGCATAAACCGCACCAACTCGATTTTTAGCAACAAAACTATATTTTTTTGGCTTTGAAAGTGGACCACAAGATAATCAAAATATTCGTTATAAAATTTTCTATATTTTAGTATCTATTTTGTACCAAAAAAACATAATTTTATGGTTGAAAAATTGGTTCGTGCAGTGTTGTACTTGGTACATGCAAACTACACAAATCAGGTTTTTGACTAGAAAATGACATCTTTTGAGTATAAAAAATAGACAAAAAGATAACTAAAATGTTCGTTACAACATTTTCTATATTTTGGTATTTATTTCATGCCAAAAAAAGGGAGTTTCATGGACAAAAAAGTATCCAAAATGTGAAGTATGTGTATTCCTATAATAGTCAAGGGAAAAATTAATATGGATAATATCATAACTAGTTAAATTGAAAAATATGATCATTTTGGCTTAATCTTAATATGAGACGGTTAATTTGTTTTATTAGTGTTTAATTAAGGTTAATTATTTTATTTTCCCAAAAATAAATCCAAACCAAGACATATACTTTAGTTAATAAGGTAGGCCAGTCACAAGGGTTTGTCTCCATCTAATTTTAATAATAACTTAGAATGTGATAATGAGAAGCCAAAATATGAAAATGAAATGGCCTTCGATACAACGGAAAAGGAAATGCCAGAGGAAGCTTTGTATAGGTTCATGCAAACATAAGAAAACAAGTGATATTAATCCCATTCAAATTCAAAACTAAAGATAGATTGTCAGAAGCTTAGTGAATGTAGTTACAATTAATCATGCCTAAAGACTATATTTTTAACTATTAACTTATTCTGACTTTGAAAATTCAAAGACGGTAATCCAAATTTTCTTGTAGTGTGTCAATATGTTAGCGTTAATAATTTAAACTTAGAGTCATCATATGCCAACTTAATTTCCATAAGCTAGGAATATTAATGTTGAGAGGCGAAATAGAAATTGTACCTACAGAGTATACATTCCAAAAACAATACAACATAAAATGTTAATTAGTAAATCATAACCTAATAAAATTTTACACAGATTCTTATGTATTACAACGGCAAACTACTTGTAGTGTGTCAATATATTAACGTTAACAGTACTGGGCGTTCTGATTTCTATACACACACACACACACGCTCTAGAGACAATATTCGAACAGGGAGATGCAGACAAATCCAGCCGAAAAGTGAAAAATAAAGAACCAACATAAAAAATTGAAACTAAAAAGAGCTGAAGACGAAATCGCACTTAAGGCACTTCAAGTAGTGAAAGATGCTAAAGGTTTACGCCGCGGGAGTAAGGGATTTGGGAATTAGGGATGGGAAAAAAAAAGCACGGTGCGTTTGAAAGAAGACATAGGTGCTTATAAGTATCATAAAAATTAGGATCAGACTAGGTATGTTTCTAATCAGATTCTAAGTAATTAAAAATTATAATTGAAATAATCTGATTATAACATAAAATCGAATTAAAATCGAGTCATAAAAATAAAGTAATTAAAATTTTGAATTGAAAAAAAATTCAATTATAATCTGATTCTAATTATAACCATGATAATATCTAATTCTATTTTGTCTTATATTACAATTGAATAGGGATATATGGTGTGACTTAGTATCGGACTAGAATTAGAATTCTAATCCACTTCTAATTAATATTTGAATTTTGCTGATATTAATTTTTCGATTCAAATCCTATATTAATTTTTTTCTGTTTCTACTTCGATATTAATTCAATTCAAATTAAAATCAGATTAAGTCCGATTCTAAAATTCTGATATTTTTTTTTGGTGTTCAAATTCAATGGTGAAGTTATTGTTTAGAAAATTTAGTTTGATTCTTGTTCATTGATATAATGGTAAGACTTGTAAAACATAAACATGGTGCGTCCCTGAAATTGAAATTAGCTGCCGACATATAAGACCTGCAAATTTTATCCAGACATTTCTTCACAATGGAGAGCGAAAAGGTTGACCTTAGCACTGACTTTTCACTTTGTTTGCAAATCTTCAACTTTGCGTGCTGTAACTATAACTTGTACCGGATGACAAACTCGCTCTCCACTATTACGCATTGCATAAATTAGTGAAGAAACATGGTTTATTTATTTATTTGTAAGAGGAAGTGTAATTATTTTGCTTGGGCCTTATTGTGAAGTAACAAGTTTTCTTAGTCTCTAATTTAATTTGCTTGAATCTGGAAGTTAATTGAGTTGAAGTCTAATTTTCAGTAGAGATATAAACTAGCCAACACACAAGTCACTGGGAAGCTATGGGGGAAGATTATGCTAACACAAAAAAATGGAACCACAACACAAGAAACCCATTACTCTATGGTGACAAAAACAACCATTACTCTATGGTGACTACTGCGTAGCAATCGAATAATAGAAACGGTTGCTTTTAATTAAAATAGTTATAACAATTTTGTAATAAACGTATTAGAACGTAGAACTATAGTCAAGCATTAATAAAATGCACATCATCTCTTCATTAAAGAAGTCTTCTAATGGAAAAAAAAAATTATAGAAGTGACTCAGTGTGCATGGAGGAAAGCAAATCCATATCCTAAAGTTGAGAAAGTGGGAATGGCTTTAGTGGAAGCTTATTATGTAATATACCATCCATCTGTTAGCTTTTATTCTTTATGAAGTCAACTCACATTAAATCCAAAATCCCTTGCTTTACGGGACAATAAAAACTGTGGGCTATGGAGAATGTTAGCTAAGGATATTATTAAAATCATACTACACTGACGTAAAGTCGAAAGTGTAGCTATTAATGGATCTTGTTGTTCTGCTACCAAGTTGAAACCGCAAAGGAAAACATCGAATCTCCATAATCCTTGGAACTACTTTTTGAGGGTTTAAATGTTATTTATTAGGGTTTATTGTATTTGTTCTACTTATTGTGTTAAATATATGCTGGGTCTTAATTATACAATTTTTTATAGGTTTAACACTTCTCTATCAAGTTGGTGTTTATAGCATTACAAAATTCAATAAAATTTTTGTTTTATATCAATAACATGGAAACAAGTTTATAGTTCTTTTTTTTTTTTTTTCATTATTAGAGACATTAATATATTGCATTATTGTTGTTTAGATGTCGACTTTTAGTTCAAATCCATGCATTAAAGGGTGGAAGAGCAAGAATGAGCTTTTAGGAATGACTTGAAGAAGAAAGAGCGGCCATGCAACAGCAATTTAATAGGCAATTGAAAGTAAAGAGCACATCAATGGAAACAAGGATCACCTAACAGATGTAAGCATAGAAGAGGGAAGAGATGTGTGCAGATATGAGCCATAACTCCAAACTTAGTTAGACCCTCCTGAGGACACACTTTTTACAATGACTCAATCCTCTTTTCTGAGTCCATGATGTCTTAATCGTTCCTTATAAACTAATTTAATTTATGTATAAGAATTTTGGATGTTTTTATTACAAATTATTCAAATTTTTTTGTTGTATTTTTTTATGTTATTAATAACTTTAATTGACAATATTATGACTAAATTAAGAGTGAAATTGAATTCAAATATGATATGAAATTGGTTACAGAGAGAAATGTATATTGGATTAGCATTATATGAGCAGTAAAATAATTAATGTAATGGCAATAGATTGAAATCAAATTAGAATCGACTTATAGTTGATAAAATAACATTAAATATTATTAGAATTGGATTAACATCGAACTCATTATGCAATTTAGTATCAGATTAACATTTGATATTATTAGAATTGGAATATGTCGATTTAATTCGATTATAATATAACATCAGGTTCCAATTTTGATGCTAAGTTAATTAACATTAAATAGTTTAGTATAAAAAAAATCCAATGTAAATCTGATATTAATTATGTTTAGTATCAAATTAACATCAAATGTTGACCTATATTAAATGATTTTTTTATTTTTTTTGTAGTGATTATATAATTGGACAATCGTAGACGAAACCGTCAAGGGATAAAAGTTTGAGGGAGGCACATAGGAATAAGCAACAACAATGTACTGGAAGGTGTGGTCTTATGAAACATTACATGATGAGAAACATAAACACGACCAGTGGGTACAAAAGGCAACGATACCTATGATGAGATGCTTCATACCCTAGAAAATGCAGAAAAGATCATGGGGCCAATTTGTGTGCAAATTTTAAGAGTAAGTAACCGAAAGTTTGTAAAGAGCCATGGTTAGGAGGATGTAAAAGAAGAATCTCAAATGGGTTCCAATACTTAAGTAATAGAATGAGCAACCTTTTAATAAAAAAAAACAACAATAGAAAAGGCCTTCGCCTAAAAGATGGTGTAGGTTAACATGTAACAAAAGACAACATCATTTTTTCACTATCTCATGGTGTTTTTTCTTACCAACACCATTTTGGACAAAGGTGTGGAGGCATGAAAATTGATAAGTAATATTTTGGGACTTAGAAAAAAAAGAAATAATTTATTATCAAATCCATCACCACCATTAGAATGCATGATTCGAATATGACTCGAATAAAATTCTCCATGATTAATTTAAATTTACTAAAAATAACGGTAACCCTTAATTTATAAAACAAGGGTATAGCGAAATTTGAAAGAACTTGAATTTTTTTTGTTATTCATATAGAAGGATTTTCCTATATTTTTGTTTTTCTCTTGCAAGTTTTCTTATTTATAAAAATCATGGAACGCAGTTCAGATATGATGACTGAAAGGGTTTTAACTTGAATTTTTTTGTTTTTCATATAGAAGGATTTTCTTATATTTTCGTTTTTCTCTAGCAAGTTTGCCTACTTTTACAAATTACGGAACACATTTCAGATATGATGATTAAAGGGATTTCAACGTAAAAGTTCAAGAACTGCTTAGACTATATCTCAAACAGATGCTTCGAAGACGAGCGAGATGCTTGTGAAAGTTTCAGATTATGTAAATTGACCATTAAGAGAGTTTATAACTTAGTTCAGTGAGATTGTGATCTTGCTTTGTTTTGAGATACTACTTGTAGTTGACACTTATTTGAGGTTTGTGGATTTCAAATGACTAACCTAAGTTCTATGAATGTAGAATATGAATATGATGACTGGACCGCTGTATTCTTAATTTTTCCTGTGAAAGGAGAATTTTCAATTAAGCTCATTCTAGTTATACTTTTAAGTGTGTTGATAAATTATATATACAACCAATCTGCATCATTGTTTTATGGAAAGAACTTCTTGAGTTGCAGCTGCTTTTGACGGATCAAAATGCTTAAATGCAGAAGGTCTTCTCGCGAGGGAAGCAACCTGGCGTTTCAGCTTCTTTATTTGTGAACAAGTATTTCCGAACAAAGTGAAACCACCCAATCTGGGGGTGGACGATGGCCTATTTTCCAAAGTCTTCTTGACCATTGCACACAATTCAGGATCTTCAAGAACTGCCTCCCCTTGAATGCTATGAATGGCAACAGAATCATCACTGATGTCAAGAATAATCTCAACGTACGATTCATTATTACCATCATCACTGTTGCTCATCATCGTTTCTGAACAAAGATTGGACATGGTGTTCATTTGCAGATCAAAGAACGAATTAATTGTTGAAATTGACAGGAGTTTGCTTACACAAGAAGAAGAAAAATATATAAAACAACGAGCAAAAAAGAAGATTTAGGGATGACTTCGAGAGTTGGATGGCAGTGGACATGGTTATGCACGTATATATAGGAGTACAAGTTTGTTCATGATCGTGAAGACAAGAAAATTACAGGAAGGGGACAGCGGTACCAGACAACTTTCATTCAAACGGTTCTTACTAGGCGATTCCAAGATGATAATAGCGTGTCTTGACTAATCAAAAGTCATAGCAAAAGTAAAATTTTCCAGAAAGCCTTTGTTAATTAGTAGTAAAGAGAAGTTGAATTTATAATTTTACTGCTGAAGTTGTGGAAAACTTGTTTATATTATGTGTGCGCGATGAAAACATTTTATCATCTTTTGAACTGTTGGTGTATTTGTGGCAAGATATTGACCATGTATAACTATTTGCCTAAATCATATTAAAATAACATGTGCTTGCTGCAAAGAACTTCGATGATGCAAGGAAGACCTTATCTACTAATGCATCTAGATCGTACAGTTTGCTTAAACGACGGTGTATGTGAAAAAAAAAGGAATGACCAGTAAAAATTAGACAAGAAGTAGCTGTAAAGTTCCCATATTTGGTCAAGTTGTATTTGTTGAACTCATAGGATAAATCTTTCACACTACAAAACCACGAATAAGGTTAGCATCCTTGTGTTCTGCCCGCAGTTATTTGGGGGTGAAGAGATTGGAAAAAAAATCTACGAATTACTGAACTTCCTTTCAATAATTTCGTTGACCGACTAACAATCGTTCTCAACTGTTTATTAATTAGCAGAGATTAAGGTTCATAAATTGACAGACAATTGTTAATTTTGCCATTCCCCTTAACATGAATTAAGGGCTTTAAAAAGTAAACACACTTGATTAAGGTTTAATGTAAATTTGACAGGAAGACTCTAAAAACTTTTTGTTTTATTTAATTATAAGAAATTAAACAAAAGAATAATTTTTTAAAAAATAAAAAAATCTGAAAAAAAATCACATACATATAATTTTATCTTATCACTTGTTTAAACTTACGAATTTATTTGTTACATCAATATTTAAAAGGGATTTACGCTTTAAAACCATGAAACGCTTTATGGGTATTTTTGCAGCAGGCCATGTGTCTTCTGACGAGGAAACGTTGACCTATTATCATCTTTAGCTACTAATTCTCTAATGTTACTCAAAGGATGTATAATTTTTTTAGACTAAAAGATAGTCATCAAAGGAATGCGCAGGAGCGAATTTTGAGCAGCATGTGCATATATTTAGTTGGCTAGCTGGCCATTCGCATCTGTTTTTCTTGGAGAAATAGTTATAACATCTATATAAACTTATACATGAGATATTAATGCATCAATTTAGTGCAGAATTTCAATACCGAAGATTGTGAAGATATTTTTTTAAAAAGAAAATTGACGTTGATTTGGAAAAAAAAACATAAAAAAAGAAAAATAAGACACGTCTCTATTTGATATGTATTTTTGTGCAACACGTAGCGCCAGTTTTAATGTATTTATCTATTGCATGATGTCGACACGCATGCTCTTACACTCTTACAGATGATGAAGTGCACAAGTATAGTAGTTGTTTTCAACGTGCCTGGAAAATAATGACGAGTCACTATAATATCTACTGCCTAATATTCGTCTAAAAGTTTCTTTTTCTCATTATTATTTAAGTTGGCTAGCCACTAGTTTTTCATTTTCATGACTTATTTTATATGGAAGCTAAAGTTTCAGCAGTGATATTAAGGTTTAACCCTAGGATCTCAAGCTACAAATTACTAAATAAAGCAAAACCAAGAATTCAAGGAGCAACTGAAAGCTGAGCAACCAACTACTGGATATACCTCATATATTTGATTAATAATCAATCAAAGCATTCTGTTTATATACAACCGGAGAAGAAACTATAGCGTGGAATAACAAAGTCACATCAACTAATCCATACCATACAATCATATTAACATAAAACTGAGCACAAGCCTTATTTGAGCCCTTGATTTGTAACCACCCAGCACCTGTATCTCAGTGGAGCAATAACAATGCAGCAACCCTAGCATTCCTCATCCTTAGCTTCACAAAAATACGATCTCCTCTCTGTTTCCCTCATTTTGTTTAATCAACACAAGTAAAACGATGCATTTTAGGCAACTAACTAAAATGAACCGTCTCATTTATATCCTAACATCCCTCCTCAAACCAAAATAGCATAATGCTATTATAGGCTTGCAACATTACAAACATTACAATTGAATTTGTGACAAACCCAATACTATAACAACCTCTTTAAACAATTACAATATACTCATACACAAACATTGCAATTCATTGCACAAGTAAAACAACACACAAGCTCTGCCCTAGAAACAAGCTACCACGTACATTGAACGCAAGCAAAAAAACTCCGACACGCAGACTTCTTCCCAAGAATTAATCAGCAGCATAATCCAACACATTGACTTTCCTCCCTGAAATTAATTTGCAGCTCAATCCAACACACAATCTTCCTCTCTGGAATTAATCTACAGTACAATCCAGCACAAGATGAATCTAACATACATGATTCCTCCCTGCAATGTTTAACTGTATTAGTGTTGCACAAAACAGAGTTAGCAACTTAGAGCAAGTAATACTAGCTTGAAAGTTATTCTTAGCACTATCAACAGACTCATTATTAATCTCAACTATATCTTCTTTGTCCCTCTTATAACTATTGCACCAATCTACCCAAGTAACCATACTCAACTTGTTTCTTAACTTTACACATTTGTTTATAGATAAGGATTTAGTGAAAATATCAGTTGTTTAGTACGAAGTAGGAACATATTGTACCTTGAGTAGCTTAATAGCCACCTACTCTTTCACAAAATACACATCAATCTCAATGTGCTTGGTTCTATATATAGAACTGAATTAAAAGACAATGAGCTAGCATTTTGATTGTTATACCAAATAATAGAAACTGTCGAATAAGAAATTTTGAGTTCTTTTAACAAACTCTAAAGCCAAGTAATTTTAGTAGAAGCTTGGCTTACAACTTTGTATTCCTCCTTTATAAAAGACAATGATATAACCTTTTCTTCTTAGAACCTCATTGTACCAAATTATCTCTAAAGCACATGAAAAAAATCCACTAATAGACCTCTTGACTGTTAAATTACCTGCTCAATCTACATTAGTAAAAGTTTTAATAGAGAATTTTAGAGTAGGTTTGATAAGTAACCTAAGAAACTAAGTTCCCTTAATATATCTCAATGCCTTCTTGCAAGCTTGCCACAACAATAGGGAGGATTCCTTTAAAAACTAAATTCGTTCATTGCAAAGGACAAATTTGGTCTAGTCTAAGTCAACTATTGTGAAGTTCCTAACAGTACGTCTATACTAACTTGGATTGGAATAGGGCTTACAATCTCTTATATACACTAACATTTGAATTTTTAAATGACTCATAATGAAAGGCTAGAATATGTAACAACATTAGTGAACCCTCTACCAAGCAAAACAACCTTAATCTTTTCAAACCAAACTCTTGGTGCTTGTGTTAACCTAACAAGCCTTTTTTAGTTTACATGCAAAAGAAGGTTTATCCTTGTCTACAAAACTTATGGTTGACTCATGTAGACCTTTTCATATAAATCTCCACTAAGAAAAGCATTATTGGTATCAATTTGGTGGTCATGCCAACCATAAGAAATTGCCAAAGTTTAACCACTCTAATGGGTGACTGATTTCACTACAAGGCTATATGTATCTTGGTTTGTTGAAAACCTTTAGCTATCAATATAGCCTTAAGCTTATAATCTACATTTAGCTTAGTCTTATAGACTTATTTATGCCCTACCGTTGATCCATATGAGGAGGTACGAGCTCCTATGTACCATTCCTTAGTAAAGCTTCAAATTCTAATTTCATTGCCTCACACCATAGAGGATTAGAGACAACTTCTGTCACACTCATAGACTTTTTAGTATTACTTCAATCAAGAGTGAACATTTTCTTGGTGGTGGGAGATGCCCTAAGTTTTCTCTAATTATCATAGGATGACAAGAGCTAAGCAGAATGTAAAATAGTAAATGATGACATAAAAGAATTAAGTGAAAAAGACAATATAGTTAAACTATCTTATTGTTATGATTTATAACATATGTCTAAATTTTTAATGTTCTTGTGATTTACACATGGTACATAATGAGATTTATTGGATCTAGGAGTCAACAATTATTTTAAACCAAAAATTGGCTTAACAAATCAAAGTAATATATTCATTGTTGAGAGCAAGAAAAATATAGTAGAAGAATAAGTGATAAACTAATTAGAATTTAAATGAAAACAAAGAAACTAAGGAAATTATTGTAATTTTGATTTATTATTCATCACTTTCTCATAATTGAAAAATAAGGGTTTTATAGTTTATATACATATAACCAAAAAGAAAAATCTTCCAAAATGTAACCACATTTGTTTGATTATAACATAAAATTAAATAAAGGAAAAAGTTTACCAACTATCAAATCTTCAAATCCTCATGACTTGTATTGTGATGAAAAATGTGAACAAGAGAAAGGAAAAACAAACTTAGTTGAGAGCTTTCTGGCCCCTTAAGCAATAAATATTTTCATAAAATAAAAAACAACACCATATTGTTCACTTGCAGCAACCTCCTCACTCTTTTAATAGTTATCCAAAAAGGCCCTCATGTCTTGGTATTTCTAACATCCTCTCTCAAGAAAATCTTGCAAAAAGGAGAAGATCAACACTAACATCCTTGGAAAAAACTTTAGACAAAAGAAGAATAACAAATATTAACACCAACAACAATATAAACTCTTTAAATCCAATAACAACATATTCCAAAAAGAATAAGTCTACATAACCACCTAAAATTCACTCATTTTTCAACTACCTTTAGGTGGTAGTTTGTGGTTGGATAATTTAAATTAAAGATAAAATATATAAATTATATTATCAAATCACAAACCACCACCTAAGGGTAGTTGAAAAGGTTGATGAATTTTCATGGTTGTGTAGTCTTTCTCTTCCAAAAAAAAAAATCAATAAAAATCAAATTAATCATACTACTTATATTTCCTCCCTGAACTTTATTTCAACAAATCATCTTCAGTTTCTTTACTTCCTGATTAGTATTTCTAACATTTGTGATAACTTTAGCATTTCATGATAGTTAACAACATTAAGTTTTTAATTCAATTTTGCAAATTTGCTAGTAAACAAAGGCTTTGTAAGTATATCAACAATCCAATAAATTATAGGCACATATTGCACATTGATCAGATTACAACATGTTTTGTTCTACCATGTAGAACAAGTTTGATGCTAACAAACTAGCTCTCTAATTGTCACAACATACCACTATCTTCTTTATCCAAGGAATGTCATTGAATATATTTCTTAGCCAAGCCATTTCAATAGCCACTTGAGTAAGAGCTTTGTACTTTGATTCAGTGGAAGAAAAAGATACAACTCTTTACTATTTTTTAGCTCTATTGGATCAAATTTTGACCAAAATACATATAATATCCTCCAATAGATCTCTTATCTCTTATATCACCACTAAAGAAGGTTTAAACAGAAGTCCATTACTTAAAGTGCTTTTAATATATCTTAATAACTTTTTGCAAGATTGTCAATACAGTTATGTAAAAGCCTTCAAAAACTGACTTAATCTATTTATGACAAAGGTCAGGTCAGACATAGTCAAAAATAGATATTGTAGAGCACTTATAATGCTTCTATACAAGGTTAGGTTCTCAAACAACTTATTGTCTTACAAATAAAGTCTTGAACCAGTGGATATAAATGTGTTGCAAGGATTTGAGTTATGCATATTAGTTCTCATTAAAAATTCTAATGTATATATAAACTAATCTAATAATAATCTTTCAACTTTTTTTTTTATGCCTATAAACCTAAAAAATAACTTAACTCACCCAAATCTTTAAGTGCAAATTCAATATTCAACTTTGCGATATGAGTTTGAATGTAATTCATGTATGTTATAATGAGTAAAAAATCATCTACATAAACCAACACATATACAATGAGTTGATTTGTAGACAAGATGAATAGGCTAGTGTTGTAAAATCCTTAAGTTGTAAGAGCTTTCTTAGTCTTATCATACCAGGCTCTAAAAGCTTGTTTTAACTCATATAAGGCTTTGGATAATTTACACATGTAACTAGGCTTAATTGAGTCCTCAAGCCCCTATGGTTGAATCATATAGACATTTTTTTTTAGTTCTCAATTTAAGAATGCATTAAATTCCACTTGCCTAATTCTCTAGTTATAAGTCATTACCAAGGTGATTATAACTCTCATTATGGCTAATTTTACCATTGGACTAAATGTTTCCATGTAATCAATTCTAAGATTCTACTAAACACCAGTAGCAACTAATCTAGCCTTGAGTTTTTGTAAGGTGTCATCTATATGAAGTTTTGTTTTGTAGACTCATTTGTTGCCAACTATATTCATATCAAGCTTTACTAGTACAAGAACCTAGGTTTAATTTAAACTAAAGCATTAAACTCATCTCTCATAACTAAAAACCAATCTAGATTAGCTAAAGCTTTAGTTACTATTTAAGGTTTTTTATATTTGGATTCAACATTAGTGACTAATAGGCTCTTCGGTAGGGAGTAGGAATCGTGTTTTTGATCTCGTAATCTTTGGGTGGACAAGCTTACTGTTGATAAGACATGTAACATGTCAGGGTTAGTTTTGTCTTTTAGGCTTCTAATCTGGGGTTAGATTGAGATTTATGAGAATTCTAGGGTTGTGAAAAAGATTTAGGGTAAAATAGATGTTTTTCTAGAGTTCGATGGCTTATGCATGGATCATGTTGGGAGGATTTGCATGCGAGCACGGGAAAATGATATTTTTATAATTTTCCTGCCATGCATGACCGTGCATGTGAGTTGCATGTCTGTGTGTGCATAAAGTTTCAGCCACCTTGGTTTTAAGTTAAGTTTATTTGTTTCCAAACCATTTTCACCCAAAGTTTTCATTTGATTTTCAGAGGATATCAACCCTAAGAGGAAAGATCAACATCCAGGACCATCTAATCCAGCTTGAGCTTGCGTTTTTCTTGAGAGAGAAAGCATGTCCAAAGGTAGGCAGTTCTTACCTCTTTCCCTTGTGTTTCGGTATGTTTGATGCATGCTATGATGCGTGTGAGTTGATTCCAGCATGCTTGTGATGTTCTCCTTGCATGTTTGATGATTTGAGATGATGATGATGATGATGATTTGATGCATATATATATGTTATGTGTGAGAATATGTATGATATACATGCTTTTGTGATGGGTTGGATGATGAGTATGCGATTAGAAGTTATTAAAAGGGGAAATATGTGTATATGAAGTGTTTTTCATGCGGGAAATATTTGATTTGCACTTGGTATGAGATTAGGATGAGAATCAGTTTGATTCCAAGCAGTCATGTTAGTGTAGAGCAGGACGCACACTCGTGCACACGTAGCGCACGCCCGGGCACACGTAACACACGCTCGTGCATACTGTATTTTCTGTATGGTCACGACCATGTTCACGTAGCCGTGCACGACCTAAAATGTAGGGTCATGCCTGTACATGTTAATGCACGCCCGTGCACCCATAATATTTTGAGAAATATGTAGAAAAATCACAGAACCAAGCATGACCACATGCACGACTTGCTTACGGTCTCGTGTAAGTTCATGCACGCCCGTGCACATGACACGTATGCCCGTGCGTCAGGCAGAAAAAAGAAATTAAGCATGAAATGAAAAATGTGCACAATAAAAGCTATCAAATTGATAGAAAACAGTAAAATGAGCTCAGATAAAAATAAATGATGCATCATATACATAGCATAGCATAGCATGCCATACAAAGTTTTCAGAAAGGGATCTAAGGATTCGAATTCATATCTTCAATAGAAAAACATTGATTTCAAAGGTGAAAACGAGGAGGCACTTGTGAGTTTCAATACACCCGTTGCATCAAGAGTTATATGCTCATTACTAACCTTATGTATCGACATATGTCGGGGTGTTCAGTTAGTAGATTATAGGTTTCCTGATCCGAGGATCAGATGCAGTTATAGCGTGAAGCGCTCAGTTTAGTATGAGATTCAAAGACATCACGTGACCCATACAGTTTATAGCGTATGTTTGCATAGAAAACTCACATGGCCAGGGTGTCGAATCCCTATATTTATCAGTCTACGCGACATAGAAGGTACCTTCGGGTACATAGTTTTCAGCATAACTTTCAGATTAGTTTTCATATGAGTTTTCAGATATGAGATCCTAGGATCCAACAACAGTTTTCACTAAACAGTTTTTAGAAAGCTATTTTCAATATACAGGCCCAGGCCTAGCTATATTTCCAGTATACTTTATAGCATGTCATGATTATATGACACAATAGCATATCATTCAAAAAATGATAGGATCAGTAAGAATGCTGAAACAGTAAATAAGCAGAATAATGAAACATCATGTAATAAGACACGAATGTCAGTATATAAGAACATGATAATAGCCACGTAATAACACGTGAATTACAGAGAACAAGTAACAGAACAGTAAAGAGATAAACAGTAATGTAAAAGCTTACTATAAGAAAGATGACACGTGAGAACCAGTTTGGTTTCATCCTGTGTATAAGTTTGTTACTGCATGTGATGATGTGGCAATCCTCCGAGGAGGATTGGTTTAGGGTCAGAGACAGGAAACGCTTACTAGGTGAATATATCACTAACTTCCTACTTTCTTTTCTCTTACAGGTCAGTATTTTAGGGGCTGAGAGAAGGAGTTGGCTGCCATCTGGAATCCATTTTGCTTCAGTTTTTACAGCATGCTTCGGTTTGCATGCTTGTTCAGTTTAGTGTGCATGTGATTGTATATATATTTTATCACACACGTACTTTGTAAATCTTTTTAATATAATAAAGTTTTTAGGCATGTATATGCATATGTATACATTTGCACCACAAGTTTTCAGTTGTGACATTTCAGCTTAATTTAAGTATTTATGTTGGGTATTATTGACCATATTTTTGTTATTTATTAATATTATATTTTCATTAAATTATAAAAAAAAGTAAACAGTAATACCCAACGGGGGTGCTTACAAGACATAAAGATTTAATGAACTTGTCATTATCAACTATAACATCACTCACTTCTTCATTGGGCAACATAACTTCAAGTGGAATAGTTAAGAAAGCATATTCTGATTGAAGAGTTTTTAGTAAATTTGTTTGAGAAGGTAGTTCATTAGGGATTTTAATTTTGAGAAACTTGTCATGGATCAAAATAAATTTAAAACTGTTTATTGTTAGGGGTTTGCGAAGTGCTAGTCATGAGAGGTATGTTACAATTAAGTGGAAATAATGATCCATATGAACCAAGTAATACTTTAGAAGAACTTAATTCAATTTTGTCAAGATTTTGTTGGGGTAGATTTTGACCAGATTTTGCATTAGTATTTGGAACTTCTCTAGATTTTTTATTAGGCAAAAAAACAACTTGGAGCAAAAAAGTGCTTACCTATCTTATTTAAAAAAAAACTGAACAAAATTTGGATCTGATTTAAAAGGAAAATCAAGTTCATCAAACTTGACAATAGTGGAGATGATCTACTTTTCCTACTTAGACACTTGTATCTTTTATAAACTAGACTATATCCTACAAAAATGCATTTTTCAGTATGGAAATTGAATTTGAGTAAGTTGTAGGGCCTTAGATAGGGATAACATACACAACCAAAGCCTTTTAAGAAAGAGTATTTAGGTTTTAGATTGAAAAGCTTTTGATATGGATTGATTATATCAACTTAGTTAAAAGGAGGGTTGTGCACAAGTTGAGTCATTATGGCCTCGATTATTATCGAATTGAGTTTTAATTTGAGTAACTCTTTGAATAATATTATAAAATTTTATAATTATGCTCTTACATTCATTCTAACTTTGAATATATGAGTAGTTGACAAATATATAAATTACATCATCTAACAATAAATGATTGAGTTTTATTGTAATTTTTTATACTAAGGCTTAGTATATATATGTATGATTTATAGGTAGGAAAGGTTACTTAAAAAGTCCAATATAGAATTGATCTTGATAGAACTTGCTATTCTCACTTACATATTTGTTAAATCAAATTAAAAAAAAAAAAACAATTCACTACACATTCATAGCTTAAAAAATTAAGATACAACTCTAATTGTGATATCTTCCTAAAAATTATTTAGTTCAGCAATCAATAGAGATTTCAATAAGATCGGTAAAGTTAAGCCAATAATTCTTCTTGTGATTGAGAGGAGGACCTTTTATCCAAAGCCTTATTCACAATCGAACTCAATTCTGGATCTTCATAAATTACCTCACCTTCAATGCTATAAATGGCAACATATGAATCCTCAAAAATGTCAAAAAAAATCTCAACATATGCTTCATTATCTTCATTATCATCATTATCTAAACAAAAGATTAAACACGATGCTTGCACATAAAATTATAAAGCAAGAAGCAAGAAAAAAAAAAAAAAAAAAAAGCAGAATTTGTAAAAAGTTTGAGTTGTTTTGGATAAGCCAAAAGACTTATTCCCATCCAAGGTTTCCCTAAATGGCAAAGTCCAACCCAACAAATTTTAAAAAGCCAAATATTTACCCATTGACCAATTTCCTTTCAAATATATAAACAATTTTTATGAGATGATCAAAATACCCTCCACTAATAAAATAAATAATATTAATATTAAAATAAAATTTAATATAATAATAAAAAAATTAATAAAAATTAAAAAATTTTAAAAAAGCCACTATCACTAGTAGCGTTATTTGTCGTGATGACCACTAAAAATCTAACCAAGTGATTGAAAATGATCACCTGATTAAATTGATAGTTAGATTTGACTATCTCGATGTCAAAGGTAGTTAAATCTAGTCGCATTCGTCATAATGTCTAAAAACAGTTGATTTTAAGCATGGTAGTCATTTTCAATCATCTCTGATCGTGAAGGTGACTATATCTAATTATTTTCACTAAATCTTTGATAACTAGATTTAACTGTCTTCGACATCTAGGTAATTAGATGTGGTCATCAATCCAACCAGTAGTCATTTTTTATTACCTGGTTAGATTTATGACAACGATTACTATCAATGATGTTGTTAGTAGTGGTGGTTATTTTTTTAATTTTTTTATTAATTTTAAATTTTAAAATATTTGTTTATATTTTAATTATTTTTATAAAATTAATTTTATTATTTATTATTTCAAATTTATTTTTATTCAAAAAGATAAAAATACTTTTTTGATCATTAAATTTAATCGTTAACTTTAATCAATGAGTAAATCTTTAAATTTTTTAAAATTAATCAATAAAATTTTGTTGGTTAAAAAAACTTTCGATGGGAATAATCGTTTGGCCTATTAGATGTGACAGTTGGCCATGCCTATATGCATGTTTATATGAGAGCAAAAGTTAGTATGTGAACGCGAAGAGAGAAAGAAGGTTCACGGATTGGGGCAATTCAAACGTAAGAGAAGAAAAAAATTAATGTAATATAAGTAAGATTAAAAGATAACGTTTGCATGTCGTGACTAATCAAAAGTCATAGCCAAAGTTGTTTTTATTGAATTTTAATTTTTTGCTTTTTATATTTTCAACGTTTTCTTTATATTTACTTTTATTTAAAATTATTTTGAGGTAACTTTTTGACCTGTACAGGCAAACTCAATATTTAACTCTAAGTGGGACATCGTTCTCCAAAATAAATTCTTGCCATATGAATCTGTAAAATACTTTTTTTTTTTTTTTAATTTGTAATAGTAGCTAATTCACAGAGGGGATGACTCAAATAAAATTAGAATACGTTTAAAAAACTTAATCCTAGCATGATTTTTTATATATCATGTCAAATCGAATTAATGGATTGTGTAAAAAATTACTAATTCTATATGCACAAATAATAACTAATTACCGCTGACAAACTATTGACGAGCTCTTGAATTTAAAAAAAAAAAATTCCGTGAGAACTTGAATTAAAGAATATAGAAAAAAAAAAAAAAAAGTTCTTCAAAAATGTAAAATCCATGAAGCAGAAATATTTAATATTTTTAGAAGATCGCTTAAATTTTGAACCTTAATCTCTGATCCCATAAATGATATTGGCCAAGGTTATAAACTGAAATTAAATGTAAATGCATGTTTATAAAAAATATTTATATATTGACAAAACTTGTTACTCTCAATTTACAAGTATTGAATAGAACAAATTATTTACATCAAATAATGAAATATATCTTCATTTAATTGACTATCTTCACGCTTCAGGATTCAGGAAGCAATAAGCCTTAGAGATATGTCATACATCTCTAACCAATGAACTTAATTCCATAAATTGCAACTTTTGTTTGATGAAAGCGCCTTGATGCAGATGATGTTCTCGTGAGAGAAACTAGTTGGCGTTTCTGCTCTTTCGCGACCTTCTTCTTCATATGCCAAAAACAAAGAGAAACCTTAGGAGAATTCAATGGATCTTAATACCAACCTCATCCTCTGCATGCAAGGTTTGCTTGGAGGTCTCTTCCATCAAAGGCTGATTACTGTGTTGACTGTTCCGGGGGAGGAAATTGGGCAAAAAAATCAGCCTGGGTTGCATGACAAAGCTGTATTTTTCACAATTTTGAGCTTTGTTTTGGGGGACGATCGGGGAGATATTTTGGCTAAAATTTATACAACGTTCTTCCTTTGTGTGCAAGCTTCTCGTGGAGGGCTGATTCTTTGGTGTATGACTGATATGCTTGCTGTGCTAAGGGGGGAAAGAGCGCAGGAAAATCAGCCCGGAACTTGTGGCTGCTCCATGGACTGGGTTTCTTTAGCTTGTGGCGGTACGATGCAAGATATTTTCTCTTGGAGGATCATGACCATGCTGTGCCTTGAGGAAATGTGGGCTTCTTTGTTAGGTCATCTATGCGTCATGTTCAGAATCGTAAAATTCGTAAATATTACTTTTTTATATATCTTTAATGTAAGTCTTTTAATTATAAAAACTAATTCAAATAGTTTAGACATAATTGGTTTGTGGGGTTTCTTTTCTTTCAACTTTTTTGGACTCTATCTATGTTGAAACTTAAATAGACTCTCAAGAGAGTTTGGAAAGTCAAGTTTAATTTGTAGTTCTTTGCTTTCACTTGTAGGTATATTCTTATCCCGCGTTCAAGTTGTTTTGGACGTGCTCATTTTTGTTTTATAAGTTTTTTAATTACAAAAAGAACAAAGAGAAACCAACCGAGGTGAAGGTGGAGGTGTAGAATTGTGTATATGTATATCTCATTAATCAACCCCAAGTGTAGTTTCACATTAGGCATCATACTCATCATACATCATCTGATGGCAATTAGGGAAAGATTGTCCCTTTTTGAAGGAGATTGACTCATGTAGTACTGGATCTAGAGTCTTGGTAGTAAAAGTACGGAGAAGCACATGTGGGGGAAGACCATGGTATATAGCATTGATACTACAAAACTTTGGATACAGCGGTGATGTCTTAAACAAGTCAAAAACAAAGTCTGCTAGCAAATATGGAACGGTTGATGGTGAGACAGGGAGAACCAGTGGGGTTTGACAAATGCTTTATATGAGTTCCAGGAGAATTATAGGGAACTGATTAATGGAGGAGACAATGGAAGAGTTGTTGGTGTGATAGGGAAACTAGTAGAATGCAACAAAGTTTGTGAGCTCAGGAAGGACGGCAATGAAACAGTAGGTGAAGTAGAAGAATTAACCAATCATAGATTAAAAACATCATATAACTGGACAGTCAAGTAGGAAACTGACAAGGTGACAAAAGTCTAAGGGAGGCACTGAGGAATAAGTGACAACAATGAACCAGAGAAATATGATCTTATGAAACATCATATGGCGAGAAACATAAACACGACTAGTGGGTACAAAAGGCGATCATACCTATGATGAGATGCATCATAATACCCTAGAAAATGCAAAAAAGACCATGGCCAATCTGTTAGCAATATTAAGACTAAGTAACAGACAATTAGTACAACCAAAAGTTTGTAAAAAGCTATAGTTGAGCACACGTCAAAGAAGAATCTCAAACGGCCTCAAAATCTTAAGTAACAAGGTGAGCAAACTGTTTTAAAATAGACAACAGTAGATTAGGCCTTCGCCTAAAAAGATGATGTAGGTTAACATGTAACAAAAGACAACATCATTTTTTCATTATCTCGCGGTGTTTTCTCTTAACAACACCATTTTCAACAAGGGTGTAGAGGCATGAAAATTGATCAGTAATATCATGGGACTCAAGAAAAAAAAAAAGAAATAATTTATAATCAAATTCATCATCATCATTAAAACGCATGATTCAAATATGACTTGAAAGAAAATTCACCATCAATTTAACTTCACTCAAAAGAAGGTAGCACCAAATTTATAAAACAAGGAATTTGGAAGAACTTGAATTCTTTCTTTCTTTTTTTTCAAATAGAAGGATTTTCCTATATTTTAGTTTTTCTCCAGCAAGTTTGCCTATTCATACAAACCATGTAACACATTTCAGATATGATGATTGAGAGAATTTCAACTTGAACTTTTTTGTTTTTCATACAGAAGAATTTTCCTATATTTTGTTTTTCTCTGTCAAGTTTGCCTAATTATACAAATCATGGAACACATTTCGGATATGATGATTAAAGGGATTTTCATCTCAATAGCCGAAAGAATTTCAACATAAAATTTCAAGGAGAGCTTGGACTATACCTTAAATGGATGCTTGGAATACGAGGGAAATGCTCGCAAAAGTTACAGATTATGTCAAGCGACTATCAAAAAAGTTTAGAAGCTAGCTGAGTGAGATTATGATTTTGCTTCATTTTTAGAAACTTCTTGAAATGGAAATTTATTTGAGTTTAGTGAATTTGAAATGATTAAACTGAGTTCTATAGATGTAGACTATGGACATGATAACTGGACCGTTGTATTCTTAATATTTCATGTGAAAAGAGATTTTTTAATTTAAGCTCATTTTAGTTATACTTTTAAGTGTATTCATAAATTGTGTACACAACCAATCTGTATTACGGAAAGAACTTCTTGAGCTACAGCTGATTTTGACTGATCATAACGCCTAAATGCAGAAGGTCTTTTCGCGAGGGAAGCAATCTGGTGTTACAGATCTTTATCTGTATTTCCGAACAAAGAGAAACCACCCAAGCTGGAGGTGGACGACGGCCTATTTTGCAAAGTCTTCTTGACCATTGAACACAATTCAGGATCTTCAAGAACTGCCTGTCCTTAAATGCTATGAATGGCAACAGAATCATGGAAGATGTCAAAAATAATCTCAACGTATGATTAATTATTACCATCATCAGTCAAAAATAATCTCAACGTATGATTAATTATTACCATCATCAGTCAAAAATAATCTCAACGTATGATTAATTATTACCATCATCACTGTTGCTCATCATCGTTTCTGAACAAAGATTGGACATGATGCTCATTTGCAGATCAAAGAACGAATTAATTCTTGAAATTGACAGGACTTTTGCGTACACAGGAAGAAGAAAAGTATATAAAACAAGAAGCAAAAAAGTAGATTTAGTAATGACTTCGAGAGTTTGTTGAAGCCAAAGTTGAAGTTGCATGCTTTGTCTTATTGTTTTTTTTGTCAACTTGCATGGGAGTGGTTATTTAAGTAAAGCTTGAGTGGTGATCCTTGATATACTGAACCTACCACCAAATCAAGCATGGGCAGGCTTACGTATATTAATTCACATGTACCTTTGCTTATATATATCTTTGTCCAAGTATTGAAATGTAATGTATGAATGAATGAATGGAATTAGATTATTTTTTTCAAATTTATCTTCAGCTCTTATAAGCTGTTCTTCTTCTCTAATTAAAAGCTGAACTCTTTCTTCCGCAAACATATATGCTGGATGTTTCTCTCTTAGGAAAGTTCTAAGTGATAAATACTCCAGCTGAAACAAAACTTGATTATCAAGTTTCTCAACAGAGTTGGATGGCAGTGGACATGGTTATGCACGTATATATAAGAGTATAAGTTTCTATATGATCGCGAAGAGAAAAAGTTATAGGAAAGGGAGACCGGTACCACATAACTTTAATTCAAACGGTTCTTACCTAGGGATTCTGAGATGATAAAAGCGTGTCATGACTAATCAAAAGTCATAGCAAAAGTTAAACTTTTCCGGAAACCCTTTGCTAGTTGGTAGTAAAGAGAAGTTGAATTAAACTTTTACTGCTGAAGTTGTGGCAAACTTGTTTATATTATGTATGCACGATGAAAACATTTTAATTTATTAAACCGTTGGTGTATTTGTGTCAAGCTTATGACCACATATAACTAATTGCCTAAATCATATTAAAATAGCATATACTTGTTGCAAAGAACTTCGATGATGCAATGATGATCTAATCTACTAATGAATATCTAGATCGTACAGTTTGCTTAAAAGACGGTGTACATGAAAAAAAATGAATGACCAGTAAAAATTAGAAAAGAAGTAGCTGTACAGCCACTTCTTGTATTCCCATGTTTGGTCAAGTTATATTTGTTGAAGTCATAGGATATATTTTTCACACTACAAAACTAAGAATAAGGTCAGCAACCTTGTCTTCTGACCGCAGTTATTTGGGAGTGAAGAAATTGGAAAAAAAATCTAAGAATTACTGAACTTCCTTTCTATAATTTCTTTGACCGACTTAAAGATAAAGTCAACAAGGAATGCGCAGGACCGACTTTTGTGCGGCATGTGCATATATCTAGTTGGCTAGCTAGCTGCCATTAACATCATTTTTATTTGAAACTTATATATGAGATATTAATGTGTTTATCTGTTTATCTGTGGTTATAGCATAATGTTGACACGTATGCTCTTACATTAAAGATGATGAAGTGCACAAATCTTGTAGATGTTTTCAAAGTGCATGAAAAATAATGACGAGCTATTGCAATATCTACTGCCTAACGTTATCCTAAAAGTTTCTTTTTCTCATTATTTAAGTTGCTAGGCACAAATTTTTCATTTTTGTGACTTATTTTATATAAAAGGTAAAGCTTCAGTTGTAATATTTTATCATCTTGATTAAACTCAACTTCTTCTTTAAAACTTTATTCTATGTCATACGCAAGCGTTATCGCCATGGAACCTAGTTTTCTTCATACCGAGTTAGAACCGCTTGATTTGACCATCATATGTTGCACAAGTTTCTTTTTACAATCTTCTCTCTTCTATTTGACCGTCTAGATCTCTATCCCTTAACAATTTTCTCCTCGTGTTCACATACAAACTTCTCGAAATCTCCACCTATATATACGTACATGCATGAGGCTGTCCAGTATCACATCCAACACTCAAAGTCAGAATCATTAACATACTTTAAATATCCTCTTCTTCTTCTCTTCCTGTTTTATATAAACTTGTTCATCTTTCACCCACATAAGCCTCAAACTCCCTGTTAATTGATTTCGGGAATTTAGTTCATTCTTTGATCTGAAAATGAGTGCCAGGTTCAATCTCTGTTCAGAGAGGATCACTAGCAACAGTAGTAATGATAATAACGAAGCATACGTTGAGATTATTCTTGACATATATCAAGATTCTGTTACCATTAATAGCATTCATGGAGAGGCAGTTCTTGATGATCCAGAATTGTCTTCGCTGATCAACAAGATCACTGTGGAGAATAGGTCCTCGTCTTCGGTTCGTTTCTCTTTGTTTCAAAGCACTTGTTCCTATGTCAAGCAGGTTTACCAAGAGCTCGATATGCGCATTGCTTCACTCATAAAGAGACGACAATCCGCATCAAGGCCTTTCAATCGGACAAAATCAGCTGCAGTTCATGCCTTGAAAGGACCCAAGTTCAATAGATAAAAAGTTAGTGAAACGGTGTTGATTGTGGCGTCGTTTTACAAAAAAAAAAATAATGCAATAGAAGAAACGATATGTTTGAAGATGCGACTATTCTATTGCTTCTGGGTGTTCTGGGTTTGCGATGAAAACATCCAATGACGGTCAAGATCAGAGAATTTTTTACCAAGAAGACGATCGACGGTGAAAGATGAAGAGTACCAGCTGTCAATAGTTGTCCATTTTTTATTTTATTTACTATATAAATGTGAACTCATGAAAGACTTGTCTAGAATTTCATTTTAAGAAAAATAAATCAGAGGTAATATTCAGTATAACAGGGTTGCATGTTGGTTTTTTCTAATTAATTTGCTTGTTTCATCGTATCCTAGCTCTATATTAGCCGCAACTGGTAGTTCATCGTCAAATTTTCAGAAGACTTGGGAAAAGTCTGATTCTGGGGCTTTTCTTAACAACAATCTGTCAATGTTAAATGTTCTTCAGATATCGACTCTTTAAATGATAAATCCTAAACTCACAGAAGAAATTTATAGATACTGGCGTGCTCAAGTGTTATATATTGTTGGTGGTTATGATCTTGATGAACTGTTGTTGTTTGTCTTTCCCCACCTGTTGTTGAAGATGATGCAATTGGAAATATTGTTAAGAAACAAATCCTAAACATCATAAATGGAAAAACTTAGATAAGTTGCTAAAAAGTTGGTTGATTACGTCAACTTCTGAAAGCTTGTTTAGCCACGTTGCTAGGTGTAAATCTGCTTGTGAAATTTGGATAACTTTTGGAAAAAATATTTGCTACTGATTCAAAATTAAGAGTGTTGAATCTAAAAAATACATTTCAAGCAACGAAGAAAGGTAACTTAACAACCCATGAGTGCTTTAGAAAAATGAAAGATGGTTGATGCCTTGATAACTAGTGGCCAAACTATAACAGCGGAAGAATTGGTAGGTTTCATACTAGATGGCATTGGACCAGAATTTTTTTTTTTTTTTTTTTTGGTAATTACATTGGACCAGAATTTGATCCAACCGTAGCACAGATTACTTCGGAACTTAATATAGTTGTTGGTGATATAACATTAGGAGATGCGAAAGTTGTTTTGCAGAGATAGGAGCAAAGGTTGCCAAAGCATTCTTTTTATATATTTGATATACATGGACGATTAGTAAATATGGCCAATAGATGTTTAGATGAAAATTCAAATAACAAAATGTTTGAGGCTAAGGATCTTAGTAAGAGAAAAAGGTAAAACAAGTATTAAATTTAGGTTTTTATATTGCTTATGTACATTAAAAAAAAGGCTAAATTAATTAATTTCCTTTCTAAAATTTACTAATTGTTTATGTTGCTTATCAAAATTGAAGAAAATGACAAAAAGTCTAATTTTGACGCATAAATGTCATACTAGACTGACGTATAAAATTTTTGCAAACTTGTTAGCATGTTAATGTCCCTGCTTTGTTTAAAACTAAGGCGGCTGTACATTAGAAGATAACATTATCAAGGACCTTAACTTTCGAGCAGCAGGCATATTATATTTGTTTAGTTAGGCAGCCATTGACATTTCTCTAACAAGTTATCTATAAATATAGAATAATGTATTTTTGTATTTGTGGTTATGTTATGATGTAAATGTTAGCACATACATGTATTTACACTTATAATGATATGATAAAAAAAATGTTACAATAATTGTTTTCAACGTGCATAGAAAATGATACATGCATCATTGAATCATTAGTTTTTACTACCTAATTTTTGCCTAAAATTTTCTTTCACATCATTCAATTAGGCCACACCATAATTATTTCTTTTACAACCTTATCTCTTCTATTTGACTGCCTGCATCTACTTTCCAAGAACAATCTTCTCTTAGCGTTCACATACAAGCTTCTCAACCTATATATATTTGCATATAAACATGTCAATTCGGCACTCAAACTCTTTTGGTAGTCGACTAACACTTTTAAATTCTTCTCTTCGATCTCTTGTTCCTCGTTATACATAAACTTGCTCACTTCTCACCCAAGTAAGCAAGTAAGCTCCTTGTAAATTAGTTTCAAGAATTAATTCATTCTTTGTTCTGCAAAATGAGCTCCAGGTTCAATCTTCTTTCGGAGATGAAAATGAGCAACAGCAATGACGCTAACAATGAAGCTTACATTGAGATTGTTCTTGAAATCTTTGACGATGATTCTGTTACGATTCATAGCATTAAAGGAAAGGCCATTTGTGAAGATCCAACACTACTTTCAGTACTCAACAAAGCTTTAGAGAATAGGTCCTCTTCCAGCTCGGTTGGATTCTCTATATTTGGAAAGACTTGTTCGCATATCAAGAAGGTCTCCAAAGAGCTGAAGCGGCAGTTTGCTTCACTAACTAAAAGATCTTCAGCATCTGGGCGTTTATCACGCAAAATTAGTTGCAGTTCACACCATGAAAGAAATTATGTTCATTTGATAGGATTTTTATAGATGAATAGTTAGCAACTGTATTGTTGATATCTAAATCAAAAGATCCAAAATACATTCTTCAAATTTCATTCATTTTTAACTGGAAAATAAGTTGTGTGTGTGTGTGTGTGTGTGTGTGTGTGTGTGTGTGTGTGTGTGTGTGTGTGTGTGTTATCTTCTATTTATTACTATATCTACTACTTAGTTACAATTTTTTTCCCTGGAAGTAACGTTCAAGGATTATCAATTAAAAAGATAGCTAAAAATCATATATATTGGGCTGTCAATTGGGTGGGATAAGTCTGAAATTCGATTATTCAGTCTGAAAGATTCAAATTTAAATCCAACAGAATTTGAGCCTTGTGTAGGCTTAAATAAAGTTTGTCCTTTTTTTTTTTTTGTTTCGGGGGCTTAAAGCCTCAGACTTTGATAGACCCAAAAGTTTATTGTGGGGGTTCAAGCCCAAGACTTGATAGATTCAATAATATATTACAGACGAGAGAGTATTTGTTAAATTTTCAAATTTTTTTAGAAAACTGTAGGGTTGTTTTTGCAAAGTTTTAAAGTTATAAAATGAGTTTGAAATTTGCCCAAAACAAATGTGAAACCCAAAAAATTTTAATGATCCGAGCTTAAATAAAAAAATCTTTGGTCAAGCCCAAAGCCTAAACCTGAAATATTATTAGAAGCTCGAGCTTAAACAAACTAAATATGATTTGATTACAGATATGTATGCCCAAGTCTAAACCAAAATTGTAGTTGGTAGGGAGTTGAATGATAAGGAAAAGAAAACCCTAAAGCTTGTCTCCTATTTTTAAATAATTGAAATATAATTAATTTATATCACATAATATGTCAAAATATTAATAAATATGATACTTAATATGCTCTTTTGAACATTGAAAAAATTCTACAAAATTCGTGGAATGCTCATTCTATGAATGAGATGTCCATTCCATATGATTACAAAATTCATAAAATGTTCATTCCATGTATAAAATGTTCATTCCATATGAAAGAACTTGGGAGCCAACTTGTACAACTAAATCATTTCAAAATATCTAAAGCCATTGTATTCAAGAAGAAACCATTCTAAAATTGGAATGTTTGTTCTAAGTTTTTAACCTCGCACCCAAACATGAAACATTCATTTTTATTTTAGTTATACTCGTTTCTTTAACTTGGAGCACTCATTCCTAATTCAATTATTAAGTGTCAAACTTTAAATATTATTTTCATATTCTAATGTTTTTTTATTTGTATTTCAATGTAGGATTTGATTTGTATTAACGTTAAAAACAACCATTATATTTCATCGACAGTTCTCAAGAGAATCGCAATAGTTTCCTCAACAAAAATAAATAAATAAATGTTGTATGTAGGCTTTTGATAAAATGTTGCATTTTTTTGTTTTATTTCTTTTAACCAAAATGCATTGTTTCGTTAAAAAGGTTGGTTAAGCTTAACAAATTCAAACAAACTGAACTCAAACTGAAAATCTAGTTAAATAACTTAGATCGAGTTTAACTCAATTACCTCTTTATTGATATTGTTCATCTCTTCAATGATCTTGTTTATCTTATCAATATTATTATTCGAATCAATGGCAGAGGGATAATATTGTATACCAACTCAAACAAACTCAAATTTAAGCTTGACGTAGATATTATCAATCCAAACTAAACTTGAACTGATGATATTATTCTGGAAGAAAGGTAAAGACCTATTCAAGTAACAAACAGGTTGAATGCATTTTATGAAGCTTGTGAGCTTATGCCGAACAACTCTAACCATCTGGCCCAACCCATTTTGCTCTATCAATTTCAAAAAGGACATAACCCTTGAACTCCTTCCTCTAAGAGCTCTAATTGATCGATAAAATTGAAATGAGCGAGACAAGGAGCTTGTCCATATAACTACTTCTTCTCTCTAAATATGATAACATGATATTCTGTTGTCATCATTAAATAATTAAGTTCTATAATATGTATCTGGAAAAGAATAAAATCAAATAATGTATGATTTGTAGCACTAATTTAATTATTGAGTACAAGAGCTTTTCGGCATACAATAGCAAACACTGTTTCAATTATACATACATACATATGTATATATGTATTATGCCTACAAAAATAATTAATATTATTATATGTTTAGTTGCCAATACATTCATCTTTTGCTGATGGATGATTGCAATTTGGTAAAAAAGTAAAGCTTTCACAAAGAATCATTAGTTGTTGGTACTGAAAATGTAAAAGAATTTTTTTAAGGCCAAAGGAGTTATTCCCACCCATAGTTTGAGGTACTGACAGAATCCTACACTCCAGCTTTTAAAAATCTAAATTTTTACCCTTGAAATAATTTTATAATAAAATGACTAAAATACCCTTTTAAAAAATAAAAATTTATAATAAAATTATAAAATAATTTTTAAATATAAATAATCTCAAAAAATAATTAAATTTTTTTAAAAAAATATTAAAAAATTTAAAAAAAATAAAGCAATCATCGCCACCGTTGTCGATAGCAGTGGCCACCGATATCAAAGTCAAATGACCGTTTTCAGTCACATGATTCTAGGAAAGATCAGATCTGGCCATCTCTATCAGAAATAAAGACCGAAAACGACCGATGGGATCAAAGTCAGCCCTTTCTAACCTTTTTCAGTTGCTTATTCTGGCGGAGGTGACCAAATATGATCACCTCCACCGAACGGAAAGGCCAAAACCAAATGGCCGGAAATAGCCACATGGCTCCATTATCGACGGTGATGGCTGCTTTACTTTTTTAAAATTTTTAAAATTTTGAATTTTTTTTAAATTTTTTTAATATTTATATTTATATAAATTTATTTTATTACTTTATAAAATTTTAATCTTAAAATAACAAAATTTTCTCTGAATTATTACTATTTACTATTATATTTAATATTAAATTTGATCAAATGATAGAAAATTGGGCTTTTGAAACTTGGAGGGTGGGATTTATCCCCGCCTTAAACTATGGGTGGGAATAAGTCCTTTGGCATTTTTTTAATATATAGATTAATTCATACTTCTAAAATATTATTATATATTTCAAAACTAAAAAAAAAGTTTGATTAAGAACAATATTTCCTCAAAATAATCATATAAAAATAGTTTATTGATTTTCTATATAAACTCTTTTTTTATTAAGTTGTAATCAGATAATACAAAAGTATTATTAAAAGAAAAACATTTTGGCAAAAGAGAAAACTTTTTAATCGATAAATAAATTCAACTAAACGGGCAATAAATAAATCAATAATGTTGTCATCTTCTTCCGGATAAGCAGATAGTGGAAAGTAGTGGAACATCCATCGTGATAATGCTTCTGTAAACAGAAGAAGATGATTTTGCCATTTTGGATTGGTAGATCCAAGACAAAAACATTTGCTGAAAGGCTTTGAATGGCCATATTCATCAACATGATGTCCCAATTTGCAGCCAACTTCTGATAATCATACATGAACATCGCTTGAATCTTCACTGTTATGGATTGGCTCATCTCCATTTGTATTATTTGAATAGACAGCTAAGACTCTCTGTAGTTTGGCTAGCTAGCTATTTAATTGCCAACCGGATGTGCCAATCCAACTACACCCCAATAAATTATCACAACCACTATGAAATTTAGGCGAAATATTTCAAAATCAGAACTCCTACTTTGGGAAACAGATCATATGATAGCTTAATTTAGCCTAAAATCTCTACCCCAAATCCCATTAATTGCACATGTTTTTGCCTTAATGGTTGGTCCCTCTTCAGCAGGAGCTCTTTCTCTTTCAACTTTGTTGCAATAATAGTCCTCTAATTCTGAACAGATTATCAGATGTGTTTGACATAATACTAATCATCTGATGATGCAAACTTTCCTCGTTTCAATTCAGATGGCTTAGTGGAATTGACAAGGAAAGATTTATTTTCCTAGTGCCGGCATTAAAAGATGTTTATATTCAATAATTCTTGATTAATGAGTAATATTTTATAATATTTTGTTGTATCATCACTCTTTCCTGTAGATGTCTACATCTTTTCAGAAGTTGAACTTATATTTTTGCTGATAGTTATTCACATTCCTATGGAAGCAAATTGATTGCAATTAGTAAAAAATTCGAAGAAATTAATAATGCAAGTTTTGATTTTGAAGAATTCGGGATGTTGCACTTAAGAATTATTAAATGGGTTTTACAATTATTTATTTGTATTTGACAATATTATGTTATATTATCATTTTCTTTTACAGACATTTTGATCTTTTATAGATATGCTTACCAACAGTTCTGTATTAAAACACAAAATAATTTGCGTACGAAAGAATATTACCGAATTAAATTATAGTAATAAGTACCATTATGAGAACAGGTTGATTAAAGAAAAATTAAAGGATGGTTCGCACTTACCAAGAGTTGTGAAATAGGTTTGACATAATTACAAGATTCAAATTGAGATGGCTGACTGGCATTGACAAGATTTGACTTCTCCATCTAATTTTGCCAACACATGCTTCCAAATTCAAGGAATTGGGCCCAAAAAAAATGACTTTCAAAAGTGCAAGATATCTTTGACGAGTCTTTGCATTCCACCATTCTAGGTTGCTTCTTTTCTAAATTCTATTATTCAGCTAAATAAATTAACATTAAATTTAATTATCATATAAATTTTATATAAACATAGCTTATATTATTGTTATTATTGTAAGTTATGTTACATATGCCATGTGCTTAGTTTCGTCCACGCATGCATCACAAACTTATGTATATCCATATCGATTTCTAAAATTAGGCTAAAGTTATATGTTCTCCGTATGCTTAAGGTAATAAATGTGGGGAGAGGGAAGAGGGACCAATCCTATCCAAAGAACAGTATTGAATAATTTGACAGAGTTCAAACAAATACGGGCTGAGATTTAATAGAGATTTCCCAGCAACCAATACTGTATTTGTAGCTGGAGAACACCACACAACGTCACACCCACCAGACCAATTATACTTACCAATTTGTGTATTTCTGGGATTTTTTTTAATCCTCACTTTCATATATTACATAATATTTTTATGTCGTTACACATTTTAAATATCATTTAAACAAAATTTTTGAGATGGTGCATCAATCTATGCATTCTGCAACATGTATGAACAAAGTTTGAAGCCAAAATCCGTGGATTTGCATGCGTTATCCTTTTTATATTGAGATAATAGAAAATTCTTTTTTTTTTTTTTAATGTTTTCTGCATTGAATCATGGAGGTGTTAATTGTACAGAGAAACATTGATGCACTGAGATGTCATCCTAGAGGGAAGTTGACCTTAATTAAGACAATGGTTCATATATACGTCTTGGGCATTGCTGCTTTTATTATTTCTCCATCATACTGTTACTTCTTTCAGCTTGCTTTGATCGATTCTTTTTTCATATTTCCAACAATGACATATCAGTTGAAGACATAAACTTAAAACAATTCTGTTTTTAATTGAAAAAGAACACATGATAAATGGGATATACAAACGTGAGAAAATCTTCAATAAGGCGGGACATGTCATCATGTGTGATTCGCATATATGCATTGAATAATGCTAAGTCCAAGCCCTATTTTCCTGATGATTCCTCATTTTGCAGCGTGCGGACTGCCATGGAGATAGATGAATAATTTAACAAGTGATTATTTAAAAATAATAATAATAATAACAGTGAAGAAGTGAGTGACATGAGTGGAAAGCATATGTTTGCATGTGGTGAGGCCACGTGCAAAGTCCAATGTGGAGCCATCGCTCTAAATTAGTTGTCTAACATATGTATTATATCGATTAAACGAATAGCCTAAGGCTCCATTATCTGGTTTTGGTCTCTTAACCATCCAAACCCTATTTCTCAACTCTCTTTCCTCCTTCAAACAGAGTGGACTGGGAATCTTTTCAGCTCCTTTTCAAATTCTTTGGGGTCTTTTCTGTCGAATGCTGCTGTTCGCCATGGCCAGGAGGCTATTGTTGTAGCTTTTCTCTATGTTTAGGAATATTTTATAAAGTGAACATACAATTAGCCTCAGGTCCTTGTGTAATGATGCAGTTATCCATTATTCTCAACCGTCGGATTATGATCTAAAAATCGACAAGCAACGAACAAAAAATTAGTAAAGATAATAAAATAATCACCAAAATCTTACATATTGATATGATGTTATTATACCAGGCCTCAAATTATAAAGGGCACATCTCATATAATTTATATATTAAATTAATTAAACATTAATCTGTAAAAGATGCAAGCATCTTTAGATGTTATCCAATAAATAATTTACTATTGTCAATAATATATATTTAAAAAAATTAAACTAGTTGGTAGATTGATTAAAAAAAACGTAGTCTATACAATATACATGATTTTTGTTTACTAACATGTTTAATTCTATTTAAAATTAGTTATATCCATTTAATTTTTAGTCAAATCTCTCCTATCCCTTCCAATATATATGTATGTATGTATGTATGTATGTATGTATGTATTTTGTTTCTCTTTTGTATGGTTTTCGAGTTTGAAGAGAGACGATGATTAATGTAGCAAAAACCATAAATAATTTCTTAGGTTCAGATTAAAGAAGAGGATGTAAAAATTGTATTTTATAAGAGGAGTATACTCATGGGAAT
Organism: Anacardium occidentale; assembly: GCA_026122585.1. Lineage (NCBI taxonomy): Eukaryota > Viridiplantae > Streptophyta > Magnoliopsida > Sapindales > Anacardiaceae > Anacardium > Anacardium occidentale. The sequence continues at coordinate 275,513 of JAJEJH010000183.1, forward strand.
TTAGAGCATGTTCACCACATGCATTAAAATAATGATACTTCGAAAAACTTTAATCATATTTTAATTTAGCTGTAATCCAGTTTCTTATTTAGAATAATTTAACACATTCATCGAATTTATCTTTGGTAGTATCGAAATCACTGTCCTACTAATAAATCATCTAAGTGATTTTGATTAATTTATAAATGGGTTTTGAATTATAATTAATATGATGTACAGTAAAAATGAAAACAAAGGAGGGTTCACCAAATTTTACTGGTTTCATCGGTTGTTAAACTGCTGAGAATCAGCAAAATTCAACTAGAAATTAAGCATACAACAATCTCGAACTCCCACTTCTCAAAATTCAAATCTTGGTTGATTGTTTGATATGATAGTATGCCTACCTTTAAATTTTATACTTGCAGTAAAACCTCTATATCAAAAACGGCATCACCTCCAGTAAATTTTCACCTTTTTTGTGGGGTCTTATGTTTATGTCTTTTTATATCTGACAAGGTTTAAGATTGATAAAGATTCTTCATCATTTTTCATCTCATATTTTATTTAAATATAAGATTATGATATGCTGTCATTGTAAAATATATATATATATATATATATATATATATATATATTATTAACGCATGAGGTTGAAGAAATTATGAGAGTTTACTTCTAGGGTTTTCACAATTGTGTTTTCTAAGACTTCACCAAGGTTATAGATAAAGATTCATATTTTTCCTTTTCAATAGCTTTATGATTGGAGCCTTGAGAGTTTAGTCTTGAAGTTTACCAGCCATTTTCTTTAATTGGGTATTCAAATTTGATCTTAATGAATAAAATAAGAGTAATATTATATGTATATATTTTTTAATATCTATTTATGTATTTAAACAATGTATTATTATATTATTAAATATTAAATTATTTTTATTTAAAATTATTTGATCCTATGATATTATTTATATATAAAAAAATAAATATGAAAATTTTTTTTAAAGAATTCTTATTGACAGAATAAAGGTTCAAAAAGATGATACATGGGGGAAGTATCAGAAGAAGGTAAGAGTCAAATGAAAAGGACAAAAGTGTTATGGGGGCGAGAGAAATATGTCCGACAGAGTGGAAAAGGTCGGTAAATTGCCGACTCTTTACCGTATCTCGATGTCAAAAATTTCAACATGTTTTCAAAACTTATTCAAACCCCAACACAAAAAAGGTATCGAACAAAACAAAATAATTGCAGATAAAATTTCAGCCAAAGATTTTGGTCGGGCTGGTTGTTTTTTTTTTAATTTTAAATTATTTTTAAAATTTTTATATTTAAAAATTATTTTATAATTTTATTATAAATTTTTAATTTTTAAAAAGATAATTTAATATTTTAATATAAAAATTATAAAAAATTATTCTAAAGATAAGAAATTAAATTTTTAAAACTTTGAGATTGATACTTTGTCTTCGACTCAAACTATGGGTGAAAACAAATCTTTTAGTCATATTTAACTATTACAATAAATTTAAGTATTAATAATAACGTATTATTATGTTTAATTTTAATTTAAAATTAATTAATTAATAATTAACTTCTAATTTTCAGTCAAATACTAAAAAAGATTCATAGTTCTATTAATTTTTAACCCTTATTTATAATCCTTTATCCTTCAAATATGAAATTAAATTTAAAAAAAAAAGTCATCATATCCGATTATTACAATCAATCTTAAGTTTAAATTTGATTATTTTATGCTAGATTTAACATCAATCTTAACTTTAAAATTGATGGACATTTAATATTTGTATTGATTTTTGTTAATGTAAATATTACTTTAATATTTAGGGTGTTTAAACAGTATAATATGTTTTATTTAATGTTGTTGATCCAATTAAGAAATTTAGAAATGCATAAATTGTGAAAACAATTTGTATTTTATACTATTAAGGTATTTTTTTGGCAAGGATCCATAGTCTTATATTTTGATTTTCAAATGCTCTAATTACATAATATCTATTACTATTACATGAATGATCAAAATGACATATGTGATTGTTTTGGTCGGATACAAAGAATAATGAATACATAGAGATCAAGCCATTTAGGGTATTTCCAATCGGGGTAAGAAATCAATCCTCAAGTGTTTTTAATGTAAATGTTGTTGAGTCAAATATTGTAAACAGGCCTAGTTTAGATATTATTGAAAATTATCATGAATTTGGCTACTGGAAGAAACGAAAATGCATCGAATTGGAATTACTTTCGTTACGAAGATGAAATGGATGATATTCTTAACAATTAAATTCAAATACGATGTAAATAAAGGTAATTTATGAGTCAATGTATTAAATACTTTCAATTATGATTGATGTTATACACAAGTACAAAAATAGATATATTTTACATGTAAGCATGACAAATTAAATTCGAATCACACAACACGTCCCTACTTTTGGGAACATGTGAAAGCCCAGATAGGGATGTCAATGACGACTTTTAAACTGTAAGAGGTGTTAAAAATTAATGCAGATGTCAAGAATGGTCAAGGAAATGAGCTTTATATTTTCTTATTTCCAATCCTAAACAATTACATGGTCTTAGCCCCAGTAATTTTATCATGTATTTACACCCCAATAATGGATTCAGATAAAAATCTAACACTACTTAAACCCCTTCTCGTTCTGCACTTTTCCATCTCTCTCTCATTTTCTTCTTCTCTTTCTCTCTAATGTAATGCTCTTGACCCTGCAAAGATTGTAAATTTCTTTCTTTTGCTATTGCTTTTGCTCTTATAGAAATTAAACTAGTCAGACTTCCTTGTGTTTCTGCAGAAAAAATGGCTTCTTACTTTTGGATTTTGCTTCTGGGCGTTTCCTTTATGGTGTCAGCAACAATGGGAGCTCCCCCTAGAAGACCCGTGGATGTCCCATTTGGAAGAAACTACATGCCTACTTGGGCTTTTGATCACATTAAGTACTTCAATGGTGGCTCTGAGATTCAGCTTGTTCTTGACAAATACACTGGTATTCTTTCAATTTGTTTTTTTTTTTCTTTTCTTTTCTTTATGCTCATTGAAAACTTGCGGATTAATGTTTATTTAAGAATTGGAAAATGTGAACTTGGAAACAAAAAGGTACCGGCTTCCAATCCAAAGGATCTTACCTGTTTGGTCACTTTAGTATGCAAATGAAACTGGTCCCTGGGGATTCTGCTGGAACTGTTACTGCTTTTTATGTAAGTTTTGTTTTATTTCCATTTTCTTTCCGTTTTGAACAAAGCATTTATTGTTTATATTAATCTTGTGTTTTGTATCATCAACTGCAGCTTTCTTCTCAAAACTCAGAACATGATGAAATAGATTTTGAGTTCTTGGGAAACAGAACCGGCCAGCCATACATTTTGCAGACAAATGTCTTCACCGGAGGTCAGGGAAACAGAGAACAAAGAATTTATCTTTGGTTTGACCCAACCAAAGATTATCACTCCTACTCAGTCCTCTGGAATATGTATCAGATTGTGTAAGTTTCTCCAAATCCCCGTTTCTTTTTTCTCCGCCATTATTTTATCACAAGCCTATTAGAGTTCCACACTTCTCGTTTATTGTTTATTATTAATAGAAGAGCACTTGTGTTAAAAGTTGGCGAAATAGATCAGCTTGCTGATGTATTTGATTGCCTAAACAAACAGGTTCTTTGTGGACGATGTCCCCATTAGAGTCTTCAAGAACTGCAAAGATTTGGGGGTTCGATTTCCATTCAATCAGCCAATGAAAATCTACTCAAGTTTATGGAATGCAGATGATTGGGCCACAAGGGGAGGGCTTGAGAAAACTGACTGGTCCAAAGCTCCATTCATTGCTTCATACAAAAGCTTCCATATTGATGGTTGTGAAGCCACAGTTGAGGCCAAATTTTGTGCCACTCAGGGCAAGCGTTGGTGGGATCAGAAGGAGTTCCAGGATCTTGACTCTTACCAATACAGAAGGCTCTACTGGGTTCGCCAAAGATTCACCATTTACAACTATTGCACTGACCTTTCAAGGTACCCAACAATGCCACCTGAATGCAAGAGAGACAAAGATGTTTAAGAAATTGATTTTGGGGTCATGATACTGTCTCTTATTGTTGTTATTGATGCATAATTCTTTAATCATTTATTAAATTTTACTATATGGGTATATGTGCATGTTTCTAGCAGGCTATCACTAGAACTAGATGCATAGTCCTCTAGTGATTGTCTGGTTTTATGGTTTATTCTGTTGCTATTGTATCTCTACAACAAATTAGTAAAATAACTTGAATCATATATTTATATATCCTGTAATGTTGCTTCCATTTTAGTGTTCTATATAAAGCTTTGTTGCACATACATGTGCCCTCGATTAATCAATTCAACCACACTTTTAGTTCTGCTTAAGGATGAATATTATCTCTCCTTAATTATTATTATTATGTAACAATTATTGTTATCAAAAAATGCTGTCATAATTTGTCAAATATACTTTCATAGGTAGTCATAAACCTCACAAAATTAGTGGGAGCAATGTTCGTGAGAAGAGAAGTTTATGAAGGTTAAATGTTTCTACTGAAAACAGAAAAGGGGGAAAAAAAAAAAAAAAAAGAACTCCCAGATTTTTCATGAGTAAAATGCAAAGGCTGATAACCCCTAAAACTTGGCTTAGCGATTAGTTAAGATTGACCAATTGGAATAGATAACGGTTTTCGGATTATCAAAAAAAAAAAAAAATGCAAAGGCTGATGAGGCTTCTAATGGGAAGCAGCTGATGATGAAATTGAATCGTAGAGCTAGGGCTCCACAATCCATCACAGCTTGTGAAAATTCATCAGCCAGTTCAATTTTTTTTCAAACATATATTGTATCTTAAGTCACAAGAGACCCAAATCACAATAAGCCTTATGTCTATTTCTCTCTTTCTGATAAGATAACATTGATAATAGATTTTGTCAGCTACGAATGTTTCCCACCAAGGTAAAGTTTTTCCCTTCATCAAATGAATAAGAAAGAATCTTTTTCAATCTTCATTCACCAAATCCAATTGGGCTCTGCTTTTGTTAGCTGTCTGCAATGAATCTGTGACGGTGCTAGTGGGGCTACTGAGTCCTGTAAGTGAACAAACACAAATTGCAGTTTTCTTCTATTTTAGTATGTATTGGGCCAAGTGGTTAGATAGAGTACAAAATAATATAAGTTTATAAAAGCGGAAAATTTGGCAGTATGAGACTGCTGAGAAAGCACCAGCAAACGCATGCACACATGTAGAGGCAGCTTGGTATCGGTTCTTGTGAAAGTCTGGGACTCCCCTCTTGAAAGTGAGAAAATGATTATGACAATTTCGCTATAATAATCTTCTCATAGCGAATAATTGTGTTTAAATTTTAAGCAGAGAAGAATTGGGAAATTAAAGAATGATTCTTAAAGCAAGGGTTCACGCATGGGGCCTTGATGATCAGAATCATGAAATTTGCAAGCACAAAATGTGTGTCAATTGGGGAAAGCCTCTACAGAAGAACTCCTTTTGAATTTGATAATGTTTGAGCTTTTCATGGGCTTGGAAAGCTGTTAAAATATGCAAATAAGTATTGCTTTTGAAAAGCACAATAAGAAAGAGTTTTATTTTTAGACAAATTGAGAGCTTAGCATGTGTTAAATGATGGCAATAATTCAAATATCAGAAGCCTTTGTGTTGAGTTGTTGAAACCAGTCTGACATTTGGTGTCTTTGAGACAAAAACAAATCTAACTTATATTTCACCTTTGTTTTTGACCATCATTGTCGGCAGAAATAGACATTTTCTATGGACTGTACAAAATGTCACAATTAATTCTTTTTCTTGAACATTAAGAGAGCATTGTTTTCGGATTTCATCTATTTCTTCATTTGTCTTTGTCGTCGGAGTCAGATAAAAGGACGCAGATAGCTGCAAATTCAATAATAATAATAATAATAATAATCAGTTCATGAAAACAGTTAAAGCGGGGAACAGTGCCAATGTTTAATGAGAATCTGACCTTCTGGTTGGTGGGTATCTTTCACTGCTATAAATAAGAGGATTGTTACGATAAGTCAGATTCGTTCAGCCAACGTTAGGGATAAAATGTTTCAGATTGGGACCAGAGGTGGGAGCCTTGAGTGGAGAGCATGCACATGCTGTATGTGTACAAATCAATCACCGACTTGCTCTAATTCTTTTATTCAAAGATGCCTAATTATGAGTAATGGGTGAATATACTTCACTACCTCCTTAACCCATTCTCAGAGTTCTGAAATATCTATTTATGTATAAGAGAGATTAAAAGAGAAAATGTTTATTTAGGTTGATGACCCATATGTCTCCAAAGTTGTAAAATAATTTATGCCATTATGTAAGCCTCTAATCCATTTAGCTTTCTTTTGGTTTGGCTTTCTTTTTTGGTCATTCCCATACTGCTCTTTACAATGAATAATTAATTTTCTAATCTGAACATGATCAAAGGCCAAGATGCATGTATTAATTAATTTAACTGTTGGGTCTCTAGGTACTAGGGTTCCTGCAGCTTTACCATTCTCACTTGTATTAATGTGGCATGTGAAGAGCAGAGAAATCAGAAGGGATGAAAATTTGTTAGTTCACTTCTCTAAGAACACAAATGGCCTTGCACTCTCAACATCCTCATATGGCCTTCAGGTTCCTTTCTTTGCTTCGAAATGGAATGAATTTCCAGGTTTGTTTATAACAACTAATGACTTTGTTGTGAAAATGCAGGAGCAACAATCATTGGGACTGGGAGGCACATCAGAAATTGCAACCCCAAGTGTTAAATGAACCAGAAAGTGATTTAACATCATCCTCACTACTCTTCAACAATACCACCATGCCTGCAGGCTTCTTTGAACCTGATGCTCATCTTCATTCTCTTTTCTGCGATCAAAATCTTCAACTTGATGCTTTTATTCAACTTCAGGTCAACTTAATTGACAATATTCTATCTTTTTCTATAGCGTTGACAAATATAAATATGAATTGATATTAAAACTGTGTCTGTCACATATTCAGAATCAGAAGCTCCAAGAAGCAGTGGAGGAGAGCCTTAAGATACAATTTAGGTCGCTGATGAGGATAATTGAGCAAGGAGTACAGAGAAAGCTTGAAGAAACAGAAAGAGAATTGGAGAAGGCGAAGAGGGTGAATGCAGATTTAGAAGAGAAGGTCAAACAAATGAGTGAAGAAAATCAAATGTGGATCAACATGGCCAAGAACAATGAAGCCATAGTTTTCAGTTTAAGGCAGAGTCTTGCGCAGCTTCTTCTGTATAACAATCACGATAAATCAGCCAATATTAACGGTGCAATTGAAGGGTTTGGAGAGACAGCAGATGAAGATGCTGATGCCGAGTCTCCATTGATAAATACTGCACAAAGCAAAAACTATTGGGAAGAAAATAACAAAAAAAGAGTAAAATTTTTTTGCAAGGGTTGCGGAGGAGGTCAAGTATCGGTTCTAGTATTGCCATGCCGCCATCTCTGCCTCTGCAAAGATTGTGAAATGCGGCTTCATTGTTGTCCCATTTGCAATTCATTCAAGAATGCTACCTTACAAGTTCTTTTGTCTTGATTTATTATTGTAATTCATTGTTTCTTCTTCGTGTTGACTGCATGAGTACAATAAAAATTAAGCACAAATGTAGCTATAACAGAATGTAATTAATTAATTATATATCCTTTCTGAGGTGTGTTATTGTAGTAATTATTGAGATATCAATCATGAATTTTAATCTCCTATGTGATAATTTCTGATTAAAAAGGCTTCTCTTTTCTGCATTTTCCCTTAGAACTTCTACTTCTTTTGGTCTCCAAATTCCATTATTATTTTTGCTATATATATTTAATTAGAAGTCGCCATATTTGAAGGGGGCCTGGCCCCATTGGGACTTTTTGGGGTTTATAAAGCAGCACTTACGAGAAGAATCGGAACCCGATTCTCTAGCTCTTGCTTCTAATGTAACTGTAACTAATGGCCAAGAGCCTGACGGAAGTTTATGCTCTTGTTCTTTGTAGAGGAGATTCTTCTTCTCATTGGCGACAATTTTGCAACCCAAGGTCTCATGAAAAGGTGTCTAAACCAGAAAGAATCAGTTGCATGGGGAGACAATCCTCAATTCATTGCTCGCTATGCAAAACGCAATATTTTTTGAAAATGGTGACGTACCCATGGCTGAAATCGGTTATGGCGATAAGATCACATCCAATATTACAGTCTAATGAGAGTTGGTAGCATTTGATGCCGGATGGGTGACAAAAAGATTCGAGAGGACCAAATGATTCTGGTCGTGAGTTTGCAACAGGAGAAGCAAGTTTGAAGTATCTTGTATAGATGTACATGCATTGGTGCAATGTACTCCAGATGTTGAGACAGTTATTGTGACTATTTTCTTCCTCAATCTGTGGCTTCCAGTCAGGATCAGTTCGAGACCAAGCTGTGCTTATTATATGGCTCTTGAATCCTTTATACGGAGTTGTTTCAGTACTGAAGTTCACATTAATCATAATTTAATTTAATAAAATTATATAATTAAATAAAACAATAACAATTTATAAATAATTTAAATGTAATTAATAAGAATGATGTAATACATTTTATCAAATTATAATTTTGGTGAATAGTATCAATGTAACTTTTAAGGTTAATTTATTAAACATTTCATAAAGTTTAAATAACTTATTATTTATTGGTTGAGTCTCCATTCTAATATTTAATACGATATTTTATAAAATATGATAATTTTATCTATTAAAAATTGTTATTCAATAAAAAAAACCAATTAATACATCAAGACAAATTTAAAAAATCTACGAATTCATATAGCATGATACATCAAGTACTTTAATAAGCTTAAACTGATTTAATTTATATGATCTTGTGAATTGTATTGAGTTTGTCTTGTTCATGTAAATTTATCTTACATCTCCGTCTTCAACCATTCTTCTAAATCAAATAATTCAACAAAAATGAAAGAAGGTATGTTCACTAATAGTGCGATACCTATAGGTGTATAGCAAGGTTAATTATGCTTTTTTACTTATGTTTGAACTTATAATGGTGTGTGGATATGCAAAATTCAATCAAGTTAAAAATGTTATGAAAATCGGCAATTGAACGATCATTTTTTAGGGTAAATGCTCATTCATAAAGAGTCAAGTGAATGAATCAAATAGCAAATCATATTATAAATGGATTAATTGATGAACAACTATTTCATATAATAAACACCATTCTAACAGTTATCTAATTCAACATTTTATGAAAAAGGGCATGTTCTACATGATCTAAATGTTTTCCATAACGCACAAACTTATCTTAAATAGTTCTTTCTAATGTTTGAATGTGGTATTAGGAAAGGACGTAACCAAAATTTGAATAAGTAACTAATTCTTCAAGCTATGCGACTAAGTAAGAGATCTTTAGAATTCATATGTATTGTCTACTATAGATCATTTAAACCATGCTCTGATCTTAAAATATGAGAATAATGTGTGAATGACTTTGTATGGATGCAAATTTTTGGCATAAAATGCATGAAAATATGCATTGATGTAGTATACATATGGCTTGAATGTTGAGCATGGTGGATTGATTATATATTAATTCTAATATGATTAGTTAGGCATTTAATTTCATAATTTTTGGATCTAAACTATATTAAGAGTTGGAATATATAAATTGAAATATGTTGGATTAGAAATTCCAATGATAAACAATCCTAATTCATCACTCTAGATGCAATGGAATAATCATTTTAAGGATAATAAGACTTTAGTAGAATTAGGTTTCCATGATTCAAAATGAAATGTTTGTCTTTAAAACAAGCACAACCGAACTTGCCATGTAGACTAAGTCGCAATAGATGTCTATGCTGGAAAATAGTACATTTGTTCGTATAAAAAATGACAAAAATACCATTGGGTAAAAGAACAATACTAAAAAAGAGAGCTAGATAGACATTCATGATATCATAATGAATATTTGTTCTAAGTCCTGAACGATTGTTTGTCAAGTTAAAAGCATGAACAATCATAAAAGAGAAATAAAAATTGTTTATAGGGAACAATCATTTTTAAGGAGTGAATACTTATTCTAAAGTTGTCCAACAAGTTCTTAAGCTATGATCATGGTTATGTGTCCTATCTTAAAGTTTCCTTAAATACCCCTAGCACAGTCGTGTATGGTCACATGTATAGACATTTTTCCACAATGAATGTACGAGCATATGTCTCATACCATATGACCATGCATCTAGTTATGGGCTAATGTCCTCAAGGCACATGTGCAAGTGCATTATCTCTTTCCCTATGTACGCACAAACATATTCCTTGAGTGTGTAGTCGTGCGTTGTTGTCTACAACTTTGGAAAGGGTCACCCACCAATGGCTGATTTTGAAGATAGTCATACCAATTCACTCACCATTACTTATGCATCATTAAATTATAAAATACTACCATATATATAGACTTTATATGTAAAATCTAGTTTGATTAGAAATCCCCTCACCACTAACTTATCACCAATTTAGATTTTTAAGCCAACCTCACTCAATTCGTTATACACGGTATTCCATAACCACAATAATGTCTACATGTAATATAATCATCATTTAGACTCAACAGAATAAGAAAACCAATTAATTTTACTTCTCTTTCAAAGTCCAAGCAAGATCTTGATGTGGCAAGGTGATTCCAACAACCTTTCTTTGGTTCTTAGGGGCAATACAACTGCTTTAGCTTTCTCTACTTACCCTTAAGGTTTTGATGTATGTTAGTGTTTGGCTAAAAAAGAAGTGATACCCTAACATATCACACACCCAAAACTTATATTTTCAAAATATAACATCATACAAAGGTGTGCATGACTCCTCCACAGCCATGTGTAATGTTATCTCTACAAAATCACATCAAAACTGATAAAGACATATTATTATTACTTATTCTTGACACATAAGCATACATTCCACATCATGATCGTGCATTAGCCTAATTTTAAAATTGTTCTCTTATTAGACACATGGTCGTGCATGTCTATTATGCATGGTCGTGTGTCATGCCATCCTTAAATAAATTTTCCATTTTTTCTCTTACTCAAGAAAAGACCATTTTACCTCTCATGACCTAAACGATCATGCAAACAACAATAAAATTAATAACAACATAAATTAAACGCAAAAAAGACCACTCTTAAGACATACATGTGGATATTACAACCAAAAACCAAAATTATCAGTATAAATTTATATTATTCAAAAATCATAAACTTATAAACATTAATATTAATTCATATAAAGATGCAATACATCCTCCATTTCTTAACATGTATCATGATTAATATAACTTTCTAATTTCTATTTGCACATCATTGAATTGTATTATTCTTAAAATTTGCCCTAATTTTATCCTAAGAAGTTTGATCATCTAATTACCCTAACTAAAGTTCTTGAACACCTAATAGGATACACTTGAGCACTAAGTAACACTAAAAGGTAAGTGATTCTGTTGTAGTTTTCCCAAAAAAAAAGAATGCTTTGTGAATGTATGACTAACTTTGAACTTGCAGTGAAGGTAATGCTCTAATTTTTTTGATTCCTACGGATTCAATTTTCAATGCAAGAAATCTAATAGCTTTGCCCTTTCATCCTTGTTATTATTATTTTTTTTTAATGTTAAAGACATTAGATTTTGGATGTAAAGGATAATATATGCATTTAACAAGTGAAAATGTATTTTAAATCCAACCTTTGGTAAGATGTTAATTTGTGATGGGTCAGGTAAAGAATGAAGCTCAAACGAGTAGTATAAGGTGGACTTGACAGTTTATGCCATCAGATTATGTTTGAGTCATGTTAATTTAGGTTTTAGGTTAGAGAACTTCAATCCTAACCCAACTTGAAATATAATTTTATCTGTCAAGACTCAAACCCAAGGTTGAGACCAACGTTAGTATATGGGTTGGCATAAGGCCAACAAAGTTCATAACAAGCCTAAAATATCAGAAATTGCAACATTCGAACGTGACTTTAACATAATTTTGGTTGAGTATCCTCTATAATATGGATATTTCTCTATTTACAATCTCATAGAATTAATAATAAATTTGATAATATACAACACAATGCCCATTCGGAGTCTACAAATCAACTTCACCAATTAACCCATCTTTAGTCCATTAATAATAGTCCAATGTTTAGATAATCGTTTAAGTCAATATAAGGATTATTCTCAATCTAATTCACTACATTTAAGTATTTTAATAGATTCACAAGTATAACAATAATAAAAATGATTGGGAAATTAAATAGAAAAAGGGAATAAACTTCGTGAGATTTGTTGTGCCTATAAAACATAAGTTGTGCAAGCACTTCATTTATGCATATAGGGGAATAGCAAATGTACTAAGGGCATTATAAGTGCAAGCGTTTAGGATAAGTTTAAAATAAACATATAGGGAGTAAATGGCAAGTCAAAATAGAGAAAAGGAGAGCTGCATATGCAACAATCCATTAGCCACAAAAACATAAAAATATGTATCAGTTAACCAATTAGCACAGTTTATACCGCCTCCATAACATGCTGAAGCAGTAAATGTACACCCTTAGTAAAAATACCAAGCATTTATTAGTCAAAAACTATATCTAATGAGTAGCTAAATAATTAATATGTCATACATATCCCAACTGTCACACCACAAGCAATTACAATTTATTCAATACAACAACAATATTGTAACAAACCAGCAGCATTAACACGATTCCACCGATTGCAGTAAACTAACACAATCTACAACAAACAAAATCCAAAGTCCAAAGAATTCAAATACCAATAGTAAAAATAAACTTAAGATCAACGATAAAAGCAACAAGTACACATTATCAACCTATAATAATTAACATTTCAAAGATTATTTTGTTTGCATTAAGCTCCTACATTTCTTTCTCGAGCATTACGTATCATTGTCTCTGAGATTGTGTCTAAATAAAATTATTTTTTCAACGGTCATTTTGATTCTAGAGACGTCACGTATCATTGTTACCATAGATACCAACCATCAAGGACATTATATATTATCATCTCCTGACAGCAAATGAATGTACCTTATATCCACTATGGGCATTATATATCGTTGTCCCCTTAGGACTTCACTACTAAAGACATTATGCATCATTGTATTCCTAATAAAATATATTTTTAACTGATATTTACTAAGAGCATTATGTATTATCGTCCTTCTAGACTCTCATTATTAAAGTGTTATTTATCATCATTCCTTTGATAAGAAGAATTTTCAACTGATATTTACTAAGGGCATTGCTTATTGTTGTCCCTCTAAACCCTCACTATCAAGGACATTACATATCATCATTTTCCTAATAATAAGAATTTTCAACTAATTTCTACTAGGGGTGTTATGTATCACCTTCCTCTTAAACCCTCACTTAGGGTTGGATTCAAATTGAGCCAATTCGATATTAAGCTTAAGCTTGTACAAGCCTAAAACGAGTTCATATTTCACAAGCTTGAGCTAAGAATTTGTAAGCTCAAGCTTGAGCTTGTATCGAGCTCGGCTTGTAAAGCATGCACGCTAATGGTAATAATTCAGATTGACTAAAATGACGTCATTTTAAATATTTGAAACATTTAATGAGTCAAGTCAAGTGAAGCTTGAACTTGACTCACCTCTTATGAGCCTAAGCTTGAGCTCAGCTTGGCTTGAATTTACCCCTATCCTCATAATTAAGGACGTTACATATTGCTTTTCCTTGATAACAAGGATTTTTAACTGATATCTATTAAAAACGTTATATATCATTGTCTCTTTAAACCCTCAACATCAGGGTCATTATGTGTTGTCATCCTCTTGATAAGAAGAATCTTCATTTGATAACATTAATTATAACTTTAATTTAAATTAGCCTTCAATCTCATTTAATTTTTTTAATCCAATAAACAATCCACATTTGAAGCAATATACAAGTGATGTAATTCTAATCTAAGATTATATTATACATTCAATATAATGTAAATATTTTATTCAATAACAGCCTATAGCTTCTTTTAGAAATTCTTTCTAATATTCAATGATGATCTATGCTCAACAAAATGAATTAGTATATTTAATATAAGACATAAAAACAACATAGAGCTAAGGGGATAAAGTATATTATTTGCATAATTATTTGAGTATCAACAATAATAAACATTCTCACTTAATCATGGCTCAAAGAAAAGTGTTATAATAGAATAACCACTATTCTATGCATTAATCAAAAAAACATTCCAATTATAATTTCAACAACTAAAATCATAAGCAAGGTAATGGTTATATATCAAGCGGCATCAAGCTATCAACACTACACGGACACCTTCAATTGAATCCAAAATGTCTTATTGATTGGGATCTACGTTTTATAAATTATCGTTAAAAACATAATAGAGAGAAAACTCAATTGATTCCCTCAACTTACTCTTCTTTATTCGTATTAATTGTAATTTGATTACATCAATGCTATATAATCAATATCTCTTCTGGAAAAATATAGTACAATATTAAGAATCTAGTAAAATGGTTTATAAATCTCCCAAATTATAGTTATCATTAAATTACTCACGCATATCAGAAACTTCTCAATACTATTATAAAGGTAAAACACTTAATCGCACCCAAGATTTCCTAAGTAATGTTTTACTTATCAACTTTTTAAAACCCAAATGCTTATCCCTGAAGTATTTTTTATTTAATTTTGTTAACACTTTTAATGAAATGACCAAAATATCATCAACTAAAGTAAAACTAAAAAATTATAATACAAATATAAAATAATATTAAAATAATACTAAAATAAAATATTAAAATATATAAAAAAATTTGAAAAAAAAACATAATAATAAGAAACAAGGAATTGAAATGTCCTCCAAATTCAAGAAATAACATAATAATAAGAAATTAGCAGGGCAAATAAGACTAACCTTGATAGTAGCAACCTGAAGGCAATAAAACATTGTTTCCTCCACCATGTAATTATCTAATGCCGAATAGATTGTATTGGAGTCATCTTGCTCTATAGGTGAATTTGGGTCAAAAGAATGAATAACACTTAGATCTTCAACTTCAAGGTCTACTACCTCAACATGTTTGAATTAGTTCTCTTGGAACCTTTGAGAGATAGAATGATCTATAAAGGAAATTTGATGACTGAACCATTGTTGTTGTTTATGAATGGCAAGGATTGCCTGCATTTGTTGCCTCCTCAACTTTTCAAAATTTTCTTACAATGTCATAGCAAAAGTATATGTTGGAGCAACTGTCAACTTCTTAACAAATTTTTCTTTGACTAGTGAAGCTTCATTACAAGAAAGCACGGATTAGTGCATATAAGTGTCCCAAATTGAATCTATGGCAACACAAGCATGGAAACAATTGACCATTTTTTATCATTTTTTACCATCATTAATTATAGAGACAATCAGATTTGGTCATCTTATACAAAACGAAACAATTAAATTTGTCGTCCTATGAACCAAGTAACCAGTTTGTTGTCTCACACAAAATATGATAGTTAGATCTGGTCGTCTTATGAACCAAATGACTTTTTTTGATAACTTGATTCAATTTTCGACAGTCACCAATGTTATTAGCGCTTTCACCAGTAGTGACTATTTTTTTTTTTAATTTGAACTTTTATATATTTTAATATTTTTTTACAATTTATTATATTATTATTATTTATATACTTTAACTATTTTATAAAATTTATTTTTTACGTTATTATTTTTAAAATTCCTTTTATTCAAAAAGAAAAAAATATACCTTTAATCTTTAATATATAATGGTTAACCATTATATTTAACCGTTGACTTTAATCGATGAATAATTGTTTGAGTTTTAAAAAATTGATAAATAAAATTTAACAGTTGATTTTAGTCTATTATAAACCACACAAAGCAATGAAACTTCACAAAATATCATGTCAATTTAATCAGGATTAAGTTCAATAAATTCAATAGTTTAATTCATTTGCCTTTTCAAATTAAGTGGAAAGTCAAATTCAAAATGTCAAGGAGAAGTTGTTGTCTTGAGAGCTTGTCAAAGTGACATCGTGGTCGTCACCAGAAAGTCGTCAAAATGTATCTGGAGTAAAACAGAAGGTGACCCAATGTAGTGTTTGTCAAGGTCAGTTTAATGGCAATGGTCACTTGCCTAGAATTTGCTGGTTTAGCTGAATCAAGGCCAAGAAGTTGAGACCTCCAATTTGCCAAATTGCCACTATCAGTCATCGTTCGAGGGCAAGGGTGGTTGGAACTCATGCCTTTGGCAACGATGAAAGGAGTAGAGGTGGTGGCCGACGTTAGAGTCACAGATTGGAGCTGGAATGGAGCAGGCAACAACTCCTTTGTGTGATTTTTATGGCTCTAACATCCTCTTTCATTCGTGGCTATCAATGAGAAGGCCGGAAAGGGGGTCCATGATCCTTCTCTCTCTTTCTTTCTTTCCTACTTTCTCACTTCCTTCCTTTTTCTCTCTTTTTCTTCCTCTTTCCTCCCCTTTTTTTCCCCTGTTCTCTCCTTTTTTTTTTTCTTGTATGCATATATTTTATTAATCTTTTATTGATATACAGTACCAAAATTTATCAATCTTAACCCAATTTGAATTGATCTAAAATCCTCAATTGGTTCACTCTCTTGAATATTCGTAGCGTTCCTTTTTTTTTTTCGAATTATTCAATCTACTATTAACGAAACACATTTGATAACATTTTGCATTGTTTATAAGTGACATGATTAAAATATGTTAATAATTTTAGTAATTAAATTTCATTCTCACTATAAAAAATAAAATAAAATTTAAAAATAATAATATAAAAATAAGTACAACTACACAAAGACACAACTATATGTAATATGTAATGATTTTAGTTATTAATGATATTTGTTCTTTAATATGCTATATTTCTTTAATATATTCCTAACAAGTAACATTTCTTTAATATAATAATTTTCAAATATCTTTACGTAATTGAAGAGAAAAATAAAATAATTAACAAAAATAAATGGGTTTAAAGCAAAATAACTGTCTCATCCTAGGGTTAAGTTTAAATGATTATATTTTTTAATTTTAATAATACATTTTATATATTAATTTTACCCTTAAAATATTAAAGTATATACCAATTTTGTTTGAATATATGAAAACTACACATAAAAAAACTTACATAATAACCTTAAAAAGTATTAAACTTCCTCCAAATCGTATAACTAACAAACTCAATAAATTTAGAAAGTAGTAAACTTCTATCAAATCGTGTGGCACACAAACCTAAGAAGTTTAAAAAATAGCAAACTCCCACCAATTCATACGCTGCTACATAAAGTTATACGATTTAGCTAAAATCTATAGGACTATTATTCAACAGTTGTTAGGGGTCTCAGGTGTAAAAATCGCTAGCTTCTGTCACCATGATCTGACAAAATTGTGGCAGAATCGGTGCTAAATTCAGATCATTGCTCTGATTTTAAATCACTAAAATTGATTGGAATCAACTATTTTTTTAAAATCATGGACGTGCTAGTGTTAGAAACCACAGAAAAATGTTGGAAACATTGCAAGAAAGTTGGTCATGCAACACACAACCAATTTTTATGTGCATCCGGATTTGGGGATTTATTAGGGTAAGTTTGTTATTTTTCAAACTTGTTAAGTCTGTGTACATATATGGTTTGAGACTTTTTTCTTATATAAAAGATAAAATTGTTATAAAAATATTATAATTGATAAAATTAAAAAATATGATCATTTGGGTTTAACCTTTATATGAAACGGTTAAATTAATCTCATTTATTTTTAATTAATTATTTTATTTTTCCTAATTCAAATAAGTATAATTCAACATACACTCAAACATATAATTTAAATTAAATTTAGGGATAAAAATTATGATTGTGAATCGATACTAAGAGAGTTGGGAAATTATGAGTGTTGGGCGCGCAAGCAACGGTAAGCTGTTGCTGCTGCTATTCAATTGCAGGGCGCCATTGCTCCTTGCAGTTTTTTGTTTTAATATTTAAATTAAAAAATATATAATATATTAACGGATTGATTTTTTACTGTTGACAAACTGATCCGTTAAAAGTTTACGAGGATATGATTCCAAATGTAAGGATCCTGCCTCAAACCTTCAAAAATTTTCAAACCAGTGTCGGAAGGCCTGCGAGTTTGTAAGCTTCAATCCAATCCGATCCGTTGACACATGTTATTGGGCGCAATGGGTGAGATATATATATATAAACACAAACAAAAATGAAGATGAAATGAAAGAGGAGTGAAGAGTAAAGAAGAAAAGTTTTAGAAAGATGCCGGCCGGACATGGGCTATGAGCAAGACGAAGAGATTTCTTCGGTCGGAAATTAGCATGCAATGGTGTTTGCAAATTTGGAAATGGGATTTTAAGTTGTTGTGATATAGGTAAAAGGGTTAAATTTTAGCTTATTGCTGACATATAATATGTTATTTATGGTGGAGAGATTAAACAGTTGGCCTCCAACTTTACTGTACAAAGACCTGGCCGCCTTTCTGTATTGGGTTTTCACCGTACACCATTTTGTTTAATGGTTTTTGGCTATCAAATGCTTTTAACCTTCCCTGATCTATAATATTCCAACTTCTGTGCTGCTGCCGCCGCCGCCTCATTTTTTCCCGATCCCAATTAACCTTAGCTGCCACATATGAAGAAAAAAATGACTCTTGCATTCATGAATCAAACAGAGTTGACAAAAACAGACTTTCACGTGAGTAATAACTTACAATGTTATTCTCCGGCCGCTTCCAGTAAAATCCTTGCAGAATTACTGGGAGGAGATTGCATGCGAGGAGGATGAAAAGCATCAGTGCATGTAACCCCAACCATTCCAACACCAAGGTTATACGCCTATAACCAGACACATCAACCTGCGGGATAATGGCACTACATTAGCAAAATAAGCAAAATGGCCTAACCAAAAATTAAATAACTTATTAAATATCTAACCATGAAGTAAATTGCAGTAAAAAGAAAGCCAGCAGCTCCAGCAGTAACACACATATAACTGCATGTGTATAAAGGTTTGTTTATATGCAGTCCTGCAGTAAGGAAGCAGATAAGTTGGCCATTTTCATTGGTATCGGAGTTTTCTTCTTGAAATTATTGGACCTCAATCCGAATTTATTTAGCAAGAAAAGATTGAAGAAAGCACTTACCAAAGAGATCCAAGGCAAGGCCCAAGATTACAAGAGAAGTAGATAGGACTACCCAGTTACGCATTCTATCCTTGTGATCCTGCACATGCCGAGGATTTATTGAACTCTTCACATGAAGATAAAGTTCCAAATAAAGAAAATTTGTAGCAAAGGAATATGAATATCGCACCTTAAAATGGACGATTATGTGTCCGTAATGCAAACCAATCAAGCAGGTTACAATGGCCATCACTGAACTACAACCACAAAGTAGACAGGAAACTTGAAATTATAAAGCTACAATACAAGAGGGAAAGTACGCAACTAGATTGATTTTGAGGTCATCTTGTCAATCAACTACTTTTGGGATATTGACATCAAAAGTCGTTATGGTAAGATGGGAAGTAACTGCTGACAAACCTCAGGAGACCTTCAGGATCAAAAGGTGCTCGACACCATGAAGGTGCATCAGGAGGCAATGGACCATAGTCAGGGGAGTGGATACTGCATTGCTGCGAAGAACAAAGAAAGGGAAGAAATTTTTATGACACTAGAATCCCAAAAACAAGGATGGAAACAAACATTAAAATAAATCTAGTGATACCTTTGTTCGCGAATAAATTGGTTTTTTATATAGATGTAGAATACCAAATATTTTTCTGTCAACCATCCCAACAGCATTACAAGCAGGTCCAGTGTCGCCACGTACTCCACATTTTACCTTTAAAGAGGAAAGAAATCTTAAAACCTTGTTAAATATCTTTGGCCTTATATAATAATATTAAAAATATTTAAGCTCACTGATAATATTCTAGGTGCTGAGGAGATTTCAATCGGATTCTCATACTGCCAATCGGGCACGTACAAGCCATACAACAAGGACAAATATATTGCAGTAAGCATAACAGATATAGCCCTGGGAAACATGGAGAGACAGGTGACAGAATACTTCAGTTAAAGCTTAATCCAATGTAATAAATGTTACTGATCTTAATCACACTTACCACTGAAATCGATATTTCTTCCATAGAGTTAACACTGAACTAACACGATCATCACCCTTTAGCCAAATCTCACATAATGCTGCTACAAGATATGCTATTGCAATTCTCTGTGAAAGAAAGAGAACTGATGTTTTATTACATTGTGTAACACAATGGCCGCAAGAATTTACAATCAATCTAGCTATAAATTCTGTTAAGGAACACATCAAGTTATAGTTTAGCAGTCATGTCTACTGTCAAGTTAACATCAGAGTACTAACCATTAGCCATTCCAAACCTTTCATTATTCTAATGACATTATCAAGTATCAGGAATCAACCTACTGGCAAAGTATACCTGCAGAATTCCCATCCATCTTATTTTTGCAATATCCACTCCATAGGTTAGATCGTTGACCCCATGGAAAAATCCTCCTAGATAGTAGAAAAAGAAAATAGATATTTAGAACAGAATACGAACATATGAAAGTATGTATCATCAATTCCACAAAACTTGGTTTTACTGAACACTTAGCTATATGCAATACAAATGGTCTAGAAGACTAGAAGTAAAAGGTCGAGTAGATCAGATCACCTTGAAGAAAAAGCCCCATTAGAAAAAGCTTCAATGCACGTAATACTGCTTTTCTAGTCGCAACAGTGCTGAATGACAAGTTCTGAAAGGGAAAAATATAATGGTAGCTTTAAGAGATCATCAATGGTGATTGAATCACTAATAGAAGGAACATAATGACCAATGACATTATTAAATTATTCTATATCATACTCTGAAAGGTTTTATCATAACTTTCTGTGTTATTTCAGCAGTAATGCAGAAATATTTATCAAGTAAACCAGAAATAGAGTAATTGAACGCAAATAACAGCATAGCACGTCATAAAGCAATCCCAGATGAAAAGATACCTTGTATGTAAGCCCCAAAGAAACACCAACAATAAAGAGAAAAAATGGCATCACAAAATCTGCAAGGGTTACACCGTTCCATGGTGAATGATTAATTGCAGGTAGAACTCCACCGGCATCATCAACCAGAATCATAAGCTGCATCAAGAATGAAATAATACTTCGAAAAAAAAAAATTAACACTCTTATCTAAGTTAAAAATCATAATGTTCAAAGTGTTTTGGTCATTTCAATCCTGATGAATCCAAAGATTATACATATAAACAATACAAGGAGACAAACAACTACAGAGCAGAAAAACAACACAAAAAGTTACAGAGCAACAGTTTCTACGAGATTAGCTGAAATCATTAAGCACCATGTTCATCTTTTATGGTTAACTGTTAGCTTAAAAAGAAGAAAATTTTCATTAATTTAAATACCTTTAAAGTTACAAAAAACACACACACACAAAATTAGTGAGTATAATACTTCATGTTGTTCCTTTTTTGTGAAACTCAAAGACATTCTAAGATCCCATTAAACCATTATCAGAAGTACCTAAATAAGTACCATTTCAAGTGTACAATTACTAATTTTCAAGCATACAAAATCCATGGTAATTTTGTACTAAACATCATATTAATTTTGTTATTTCAATGAACATCTTATCAATGCATTTTGTTACCATCTTAACTAAATCAAACTTTGATGTTTTCAGATAATATCAGTAAAAAGGTGAAGATAAAAAGAATTACAATATCGTTGACAATGGTTTGATTAAAAAATTGTAAATTATTTTTTGTAGCAGTTGGGATAGTGCTATAGAAAGCGAATGACAATACCAGATAATTTTTTATAATTGATCTGTGCCCAACTCTATTAGGTAAATGGATGTTGACAGAAACCTACATTTTTATTCATTGTTGACAAAAAAGTTTAAGTCCTAGCTGTCAACATTTGATTCCATGCTACATAAGAATTCAGAAAGTGACAGTGACGAAAAGAATGGTCTTAATGTCCCTTGACGTACGGCCAACTGCTTAAGACCCTAGAAAAACTAAATGACCAGAATATTTATATCTTTAGTTTCAAAATCAAAATAAACATCTATGACAAGTTAGATGACATGTCATTTCACTCAGAAAAACTTCAATAACAATCTTAAATGCTAAGGATCTAACTTTTCGAAACAATAAACAGTTTTTTTCATTTTCAAGGCAAAGATAAAATATATAAATATATTAGTGGGAGGGACGTAGTTTTCCTCTATATCAAACGTTGGATTATAAGAGGTTAACCCAGATAATCCAGAGATTTCTTGTTCGAGGCAACGTACGTTACCCTAGGTGGACCCAAACGGGTTAAATGGGAGGTGCAGGTACATGGTAGACATGGCTAGAAGCAACTGTCAACACTCTGTAATAAATTCATGGAACTAAAGCCATTACTCACCACCACATTCACAGACAAATGCATGGCATAACAATAAAAAAATAATTAAACATCCATTGCTTGGAAAAGCAGCCAAGTTGTTGAAAAAGTGAAACCAACGCGTGATTGCTGAATGCAGATGATGCTAGATTAACGTCAAACAAATCTGAATATAAAACATATATAAAATAAAACAACAACAATGATAAGTTTACCGCGACGGTGAGGCCACGGAAGACGTCGAGGGAAGCAAGGCGGGCTTGTCGTGGTGGTGGAAGCGCGAGCTTTGAGTTTGAAGAACGAGGAATCAAAGGGTTTTCTTCATCATTGGCTTTGAGAGAAGGGGAAGATTTAGAAATCTGGATGACCCTGTCTAAGTCTTGATGGTTGCCGTGGGTGTGATCATTGTTGAACATCTTCTTCCCCATGGCGTGGGTGGGATCTCAAGGAAGATGGGCGGAGGGGAATGAATGAAAGATATCTTTTATGGAATAATGTGAATTACGTAAAGGAAGGAATACAAGTGTGTTTTAATATTCTGATAATTATGTTCCATCATCTTTGTTTCTATTATTAACCTCCAATTTTTCCGCTTGATTTTCTAACTTCCTATTCCCGCCGTTACACTGCTATAAATATTTTTCCTATTAATTTATAATAAATCATCTTATTTCTACAAAAGGGCCCAAAATTATTTCAAATCTTTTAGCTATTATCAATAAATAAGGATATTGTAATAAAAGCTTATCGTTTTCTGATTTGTGTATATGATGAGGCAATTAATTTAGTGTTATTGTGTTACAGAGTTTGTTAAGACATGGACGACATTAATTTTAATTAGCGTCTTTTCCCAAACGGTGCAAGCCTTTTTCTTCTTTTTATGGCATCTAATTCTATAGGAAAAGGGGTACAAAGATTTTACCAGCCTCTTTTCAGAAGGGGATAACATTGATTTCATATTTATAGGCCAAATCACTATTCCCCACCCCAACTTTGACCAAAGGAAATGCTCCGAGTGTTTACATTCATTTCATCCACTCAAAGGGTCATTTTGTCTCAAAACTCTTGAAGAAGCTTGAAATCACCCCTACAGTACAGTACAGATTGTTGGCGCATTTTTCCAAATACCACTCTTCATGATCTTGTCATAGCGGTGAGGGCCAACAAGGCCCATCACCATGATGTCAATCACTTTGCATCGGTAAACCGTGACTAATTGTTGATTATAAGTGGAGTGAATTTGGATTTGCAAAATACACATTATCATAAATACGCATGAATTGAGGAAGTGTCCGATGCTAACTCTTTACAATGGTGAATTTAAAGTTGAACAATGATCTCAGAGGAAGGGAAGTTGGAGGAGAAAGGAGAACTGCTCCAAGTTAGTCAGATGCAAATTTAACATCAGATGCTGTTGTAAGAGATTCCAATGGTGATGGTGGTAGTGATGGAAACGGTGGTAAAGATAAAGATGGAGATAGGGAAGGTTAAAGCAATGGTTTTTAGAAGAAATTAAAGAAAAAGATTCTCCCAAATCCCTGACACTGATAGATGCAGATAATTAAAAGATTTTATCCTCATTTCTTTCTGCTTTCAAGCTTTTTCCGGTTGCAGAATGACCATTCTTTTTCAAAACAATCACCACATAAAAGAGCAAATTAAATACACCAACAACTCCTGTCAAAGGAAAAATGCTGGACTGCTACATTGCAATGGACATGGAATATGGATTTTTCCTCGCTACCATTCAAACCTGCACCAACAACACACTATAAGTAATAATACAAATGTTTCAACTTCGGGCAGTGATAATAACAGAGAAAAGCAATGTCTAACATGTCCTGCATTTCACATTAGGACTAATAACAAAATAAATGATTTCTTTTCCGCTCAAATTTGTTGACTTTGGAATTCTCTACTTCTTCTGGCTTTTTCACTGCTCTCTTTTTTAAATATCTGATATCCCAACAAAACATTATGGGCATCATGGATGGAACTTTTGCCTTTCATATTCATACTCATTTTTAATGCCATATTTGTGAGTATATACACAAAGTTCAGCACTCATATTATGGTGTGTGAAGATTATTCATATCATTGAAGCCAAACAGTTCAAATTTATTTCATAAGAAAAATTAAGACTAAACCCTGTTAGTAAGACTTGAAGAAAGATCAATGCAATGCAATTCAAACGAAGTCAAATTCAGCTATTCTGAGGCAGATTTTTTAAGGGACATATAGAGATAAGCAAGCAAGTTAACCCATATTACATAAATGTTGGCAGGAAGCAAGAATTAGAAAAAAAAAAAAAAAGCAAGGTTGGTAGACTTACAGCAGTTGCAAAAGTTTCACTAGTCATCCATGGAAAGGTTATCTCCTCCTTCAACAATATCATTCTTGAATTTACCACAGACATTACACTCCATAACAGTCGAAGGTGAGCCATCTGAAGGCGGCAAAGGAGCCATTGTCCCCCAGCAATTATGTCCATCACACATATATCTCATAAAGAAATAAGCGTGAGGAAAATCATTCTCCTCATTTTCATTCTCAGAACCTGCCATTTCTTCATCCTCATCCTCCTCCATAGCTTCCTCCTCCTCCTCCTGCTCCTCATCCTTAGTATCATTCTCATTGTCAGACCAATTCGCTTCGACTTTGCAACGGTCACAGTCACAAGTAAAGCCATAGTCTTCTATTAATCTCTTTTGTCTACCGGCATAATCGAAATTAACAGGAAAGTAACTCAAGCAAATCTCCCTCCCTTGAGGCACATCATGGATCATCCTAACAATAATATCAGTGTTATTCATGCCCTCCACCACCGTGTCCACGTAATCAAATCTACAAGCATTAGGAAGGCAATCATGATTAAACAATGAGGCCTTCGGGTAAAGCCCATAAGCGCGAACCGATCTCTGACCGTCATTGAAGGGCTCCATTAAGCCGAAGGCATTGAGCCGGTCCTTGGCAAGCAAAACCGCGGTGACCTCGAGACTGAAGGGGGTCGAATCAGGAGGAGGAGGGCAAAGAGAAGAGATACGAGAGTGGAGAAATTCGGCAGCTGAGGCGTCATTAGCACAGGGAATTCCTTGAAAAGAAAGTAAGGTTTGGAACTTTGAAGGAGAAACGAGGGATAAATTGTACGCGGCGAGCAGAAAACGCGATTGGAGCTGGCGTTCGAGCGGTTGGTTGAGGAAGAAGTGAAGGGAATTACAGAGACGAGTAAGAGACTGGCAGACATAAGGCGAGTGCGAGGATGACATGGCAGAAGAAAGACACGCGGCGGAGCAGAAGAGAGCTGAACATGAAGAGCAATTGATTGAAGAAGATTGTAAAATTCTGAAGCAATGGTTGCAGTATGAAGAAGGGGTTTGTAAAGGAAAAGCGGAATAGAGGACAATGGGGGAGTCTCTGAGCACAACTTGGCCGGCTTTTAATGGTTGAGTGGATACTAAACCCCTACCTCTGCCGTCGATCTCCGCCACACTGAGAAATCCTTCCGCTGCCATTTGTTAGTCAACCACCACCGAATGTGATTAGGGTTTTTGTTTTTCCTCTAGTTTATTATCAGGACGATTAGACTTGTAGTGAGCGAGATCACAGGATGCCACGGCTACGATTATGCCACGTCTTCATCGTCATTTGCCCAATTATCCATTTCATTATCAAATTATTTATTCACGTTTCATCCTCCTTATCAAACTATAATATCTTTGTGAAAAATATAAATGAGATTGGTTTTGCAGAAATTTGCATCGGCGAAAAATATATTAAATATGTATAGATTCGATAGTGAAAATATAAAAATATGTCATAAAGTATATAATAAATAAATAATTTTATGTGATTCAACTAAAAAATTCTTTATTTTGCATTCATGATAGTTTGATCGTGTAATTAGTTGTATTGTCTCGAATTCAGCATGTCATCCAGTTTTTCATCGAAGATTTAGTCCTATGTTTCCCATTTCACGACTTCTGAAAGAAAAAAATGTTTCACTCAAAACTCGTGTTTTATGGGTTGTGGGTTGAAATTATTTTTATTTCACTTGTATATATTTTTCAAAAAACCACTCTTATTTATCAAAGATTCATATGACCTTTGTTATTTTGTGAAAACTCATTCTTTTTTATCATTAAAACTCTTCGAACAAATCACACTATAGACTCTAAAGATGCTAAACTTTTTATCTTCAAACGGATTATAAATGAATTTGTCTTGACATCACTTTATGGATGCTCATTTATGGATTTTTCCTCATATAATCTCTTATGGGTGCATACAATACACTCTCTTTATGAGTATAACAGCTCTTTATAAGTGTATAGTTTATGTTGTGAATATCCTTTCATAATGACCTTTTAGAAAACATATCGAGATAATCATGTTTTTATGAGCGATGTCAATCTCTTTCTACCTCGAGATCTCTATGTCTCACACACGTATACTCGAGATCACTAGGTCTCACATATGATTTACAGGATATTTATCTCCCATCACCCTATTCTCATAAAACATGATTACCTTATTTCTTAATTTCAATCTCATATTCATTCTCTTGGATCTGCCATCTCTTATCTTAAGTCTATCTTAACTCATCACAAGTTTTAGCTTTGGACCTATCATGTACATGCTGATACTTTATGTACACTAACTTATTCTCTCTCTCAAGCTTCTCTTGATACTTTAATATACTGCTTATATCCCTAAATATCACTCTAGACATCACTACGAACAATTAGGTATCAACCATGCACATTCATCCATTTTCAAATAGATGTATGTTCATACATCCAAGTTTTATAGGCATGCATCTTTTCCTCACATGCATGGGCTATTATTCACAAGCATTCCTAACTATGACATTATGCATAATCGTGCATGTCCCATGCACAAACATACATCAAATATCATAAATGACTTTCTTTCATCTCTTTCATGGTTGTACTATATCATATGAGTAAAATCATTCACCTCGCAAGTTTTGTCATAATAATGCCCTCTTTATCTGCAAAACTAGGAAAGGATGTACTCTATTGTTGTTACATGTTGATGACTTGATTATTATCGAAGATGATTTGTATGGTATTACAGAGTTAAAACTGCTCCTTAGCACATAATTTGTAATAAAAAATCTTAGTCCCTTGAGTTATTTTATTGGGATAGAATTCACTTCAGATGGTGATGGTTATTATTTATCTCAAGCTAAAAATGTTGTTGATCTTTTATCTTATGCTATGTAACCACCCCTTAGGTAAGCTATTTTTAGCGAAAAATTGACACAATTTCCCTTAAAAATAGCCAACTCGGGAATGATCTCTCTTTAAAAAAAAAAACTATCAAAAGAAAAAACATTACTCTAATATTATCAACCAACCAAACACTAGTTCTATCAAACGATTAGATTTTTTTTTAATCACAATTTCAATGACAAATGAAATCAGACATGCATATAGCAGAGGTAAAATTATATTTTCTAGTTAACATTATTTTACTCTTAAATACATATACTCATCTCTAAGATTAGTATATATATATATATATATATATATGTATGTATGCATCTTTAATACTAGCTAACATATATATACATCTTCAAAATAGCATATTCATCCAATAACAAATGTGTCTTGACCTTATACACATGTGTGACCTTTCTCGGTGGCTGTACCACTCATACCTAAAGAAAAATATTACAAAACCACGTGGTGAGTATAAAAAAAATACTTAATAAGTAAATAAAACTAACATAATATGGATAACTTAATATTAATTTCTTTTTGTTTTACTAACTTTAAACATTTTTATTTATATCAACACTTCTCCGAGTGCTTTGAAATCTCTAAAAACTTTGAATATGCATAATATGACCAAATTCTGAAAGCTTTCTAAGTTTCCAATAAGTAAAATGTGCTATACTTTAAGTTTCTTAAAAAACTCTAGAAAGTATCTAAAATTCTTTTTAAAAATTTTTTTCTTTCTCTATTGACCAATTTAAGTTAAAGGATGAGAAACTATGACCATAAAAATCTAACTCTATTTATGATTCTTGACCTACACTCATTTTATCAGATTATAGTAAATTTTACTCTAGGCTACTCACTAAGAACAACAAGCATGTAGGGTCATTTTATGGGTTTCTCATCACATCAATCATAAAGAAAATTTTGTAAGTGATTTACATTTCTAAAAAAAAAACATAAAAATACTCTACTATAAAAACCATACGTAGATATGTAATAATTAAACATATGAATATAAACTTTGTTTCTAAAATTCATATGACACGTCAAAAATTTTATATGAAATGTAATATGTAGGTAAATACGCTCTGATGTTATGCTTAAAAGTCAATCATTTTCTTTTCTCTATTTTTATTATGTTTTTCTACTTTTTTTTTTTTTCTAAAATCTCAATTTTGTTTCTGATTTCAAACTCTATATATTTTTATACTAATTTCTCTTACTTTATATGGTTCTTAACTCAAAAACCATACTTAAGTACTATAATACAACTATATATTATTTAGTTTTTTTCTTCTTAATATTTAATAAATAACAGTATTATAAACATACTTACTTTGCGGAAACTTTAATCATATATTTATTCATACTTGCATAAATGAAACATTTATCATTATTTATTGAAAACCTCATGTATTATTAATGCATTATAATGTCTGAAAACATATAGGTGAAACTATAATAAAACTCAAATTATGATGCTCATAAAATATAACCATATATAGTTTCAGGTATTACATGCTAATCCAATAATAAAACTGTCAATATCAAGTTTTTCTATGAAGTGAACTATTTAGGATGATTTCACTCTTTATAGACAGTTGGTCTTATATATCTAATTGCTACAAAACCACACATAATATATGTCATTTATATTGTTAGTCAATTCATGATTGCTTTTTTAAATCCTCCACTTTGTGAAAGTGAATTGTATTTTTTGATACATCGAAAGTATTAGGAAAGAAGAAAAATAAGCCAACTAAAATAATTCACAATACAAATGTTTAACAAAAAGGGTAAATAACAAGGAATCCCCCTAGCAAGATTAAACACTAATACAACAAACAGCACAAGTAACCAAATAAATAATAAGATCATAGCAACAACACAATCGCAAAAACACTAAATTTTATGTAGAAACATTTCAATGTGAAAGGAAAAATCACAAGATTGAAGTCTGTTAAAGAACTCCACTAATCACTAAGAAGAGTAACACTATAAACTTTTTTAGTTACCAACCAAAGACAAGTACAACAATATGCATATAGAATATTATATTCTTGGGTAAAAAAAACTCATCATCATTATCGATATCGGTAGGAACCAAACTATAAGAAAAGAATAAAAATCTCACCAAAGTTTTGTGCTATAAAGGTTTGAACAAAAAATAGTCTCGGAGAACTCCTAAGCATAATCCAACTGTCCAAAATTTGCACGCCTATAAAATTTCAACCTAATTTGACAATGTTTCGCCACACGATCGTCTACTTTATCAAAATTGTGCACAATATTCTTTCTCTCACATTTTTTTTTTCTATATGTCTACTTTTAAACAAGAGCTACTTCCCTCTTTTTTATATTGTAGTCCTAGACAATACCAAAAGAAACCATAAAAAATGGCCAAAAATAACCAATATACCATTACATAACGGTGAGCTTTAATTAGTGGACTACAAAACACCATCCACTTAGGTTATAAAAATCATCCAAGTGGGCCAAAAAAACTTGAGTCATCCTTCATATAGGAAAAAAACTCAACTAACCAAAAGTACATTTTTTGAATAGTCTTCATTTCTTTACTCTGTTATCACTTATATTATGTGTATATTTTGAATTGATGGGGCTAGTGATCCTACTAATAAATGTTTTACCACTAGTTATTGCCTTTTTTAGGAGATGCTATCATTTTTTGGTGTAGTAAGAAGTAAACAATCGTTTCTCATTTAAGGACTAAGTAGAGACATTTATAGATACTATTTCCAAACTTCTTTGGCTTTGATAGTTATTGCAATTTTTCATGAATACACTAAACACGTTGAGTTTGATTATCATTTTATTCACTATCATTTGGTCAATGACACTCTTCATCTTCCTTTAATATGTTCTATTAATTGAATAGCTGACATCTTCACCAAAACTCATTCTCTAGGATGCTTTCATGGCTTATCACAAACTCAAGTCAATAAACATTTTACTTTTTTGAGTTTGATGGTGATGTTAGAATGTATTTAGAATATACAATTTCTTACTTTATTTTGTATATTGTTTTTCCTATTATATAGTTTTTTCTTTTTTTATGTATAAGGTATTATTCATATATAAATTCATCATGTATTAATACATGATGTATACAAAAATTATTCAATTCAATTGTTTCACATACCTGACACAAGTAACAGTAGCATAATCGGACAATAATCAAATTATATGTTTTATAATAAGTATTAATTTAATTATCAATAATGATAAATCATCATATAATTAGATAATTTTAATTTAAAAGCAAAGTAATATTCAATTACGTAATATTATATTATTATTATTGTCTAAATTAATATATATTATAAATATATATGGGCCAAGGACACATTCCAACCCAAGGTTTCTTTTAAAGACAAAATATCTCCCTCCAACTTTTTAAAATTTAATCATTTACTTTTGATTAAAATTAATAGTTAAATTTAACGATCATCAATTAAATATTAAAAATCAAAATGGTATTCTTATTTTTTAATAATAAAATAAATTTTATAATAATAATAATAATATTTAAATAAATTATAAAAAATTTTAAAAATATTTAACTTTTTTAAAAATTATAAAATTAAATTAAAGTAAAAAAATAAAAAAAACCACCTAGTTCACGGGGTCGTTTTGACCACTTTTGCCATCAACCATAGCAAAAATAATTGAAAATTGTCGACTTTAACCCCATCAACCATGCCGAACATTTTTTGTCATAAATGATGCGGATTGCCCCAAGAATCAGATGGTCATTTTTAGTCACAGTTTATTTTTCAGCAGCTATCATTACCAACGGTGATTGTTTTTTTTTTTTTTGTTTTTTTTGTTAATATTTTTTTATATTTTATATTTTAAATATTAAATTATGTTTTATTCTATTTTTATTTTTCTTAAATAAGGGTATTTTAATAATTTTATCAAAAATAATAAAAAATAGATAAAAAATAATTAATGAATGGATAATTAGGTTTAAAAAAATTAGAAGGTGAAATCCTCCTTTGAGAGAAACCTTGAGTGAGAATATGTCCTTCAGCCATATATATATATATAAAATACTGTTTTCTTGAAAACTCCTTTCAAATAATGTTCCTAGGTCTCAATAGAAACAAATGGTTATTGAAAGGTGATTTGGATTTCTCTTTTGATAGGACTCGTTGAACGCAGTTATTGATGTTAGACTTTGGCACAGCATCTGTGCCAGGAATTCTCCACCATCACCACTGGGGATGACAAAGCATGCACATGGCTTCCATCCAAATGGCTTGAGTAACCCACCCAAACTTGATAATTACAAGGGAATTGGAGAACATGTCTTTTTAATTTTAAAAAGAAAAATGACAAAATTTATTTACAGCCATCCTCTTCATAAAACAAAATTTTAGTACACAAATTCAAATAAAATCTCGATTGAAGTAAATAATTACTAAATTTAAATATAAATTTTTTGAAAATATTTATTTAACAGTTATATATATATATATATATATAT
This sequence comes from Anacardium occidentale, assembly GCA_026122585.1. Lineage (NCBI taxonomy): Eukaryota > Viridiplantae > Streptophyta > Magnoliopsida > Sapindales > Anacardiaceae > Anacardium > Anacardium occidentale. The sequence goes on from JAJEJH010000183.1 coordinate 307,821, forward strand.
ATTCATTACAAAAGAATATTTAGATTAAATTTAAATTAGAATTTATTATTTGGCTGAGTTTTATTTATAGACTAAAATAATTTATTTAAAATTCTAAACATTTTTTTAGATTGTTTGGTTATATTTCAAAAATCATATAAGATTTTACATAAGTTATTATTTAAGGGCCTATTAAAAAAAAAAAAAGCTCAAATTTTGAGGCTCCCTTAACATGGGGGGTGTCTTCTCTATTTTTTTTGAAAACTGAGGGTTTGATGAGTCTTCAGAAAATTCAAGGTGAAACAAGATTTTATCTCGAAAGAACGAAGCACAAACGCGCTAAACAAGTCGGTTTGATAAAGCTTAACCTAACCATGGTTAAATCGTCGGGTTAGGGTGGGAGACCTGGTTAATAGTCAGACCAAAAGAATCTCTTATAGTCTTTCGTTTCAATTTTTATTTTTCTTTCACAATATCCTCGGAAATTTTAGCTTTGAGTCAGTTACAACCTCTTCTTCTTCCTTCACGCTGCAAATTCGATCTGTAGTTGTCAGGTATCTATCTCTCTCCTTTATCGCCATGTATGTCTCTGTTTGCACTCGATTTATTTGTAGATTGATCAAATTCATCTGAAAGCCTTTTCAATTTCTCCGATTATTGCTTGTGTTGTCTCGTGTATTTGATTATTTTTCTGATTTTGTATATTGATTTGGAGATAGGATTTTCAGAAATTTTATTGTTATCTGAATTTTATCATTTTCTAATAAGATTTTTTTTTTGTTTTTTTTTAATTAATTCGAGAATTTTTTGTGATAGCTGTGAATTCGATCCTTTTTTAAACTCTGAGAATAAGGGATTTTTTTTTTCTTATCTATTAGAGTAAATAGAATGTTTGGCTTGAGAAAGTCCTTTATTAAATAATTTAATATGATTGTGTGCATGTGAAATGTGTTTCTTTTGCGAGTATAAGATGTGTTGTTAAGACATCTGTACGTTTTCTTTATGTCTGTGTATATATATTCGATTGTTGGTGTGCCTTTTTTTATTTTTGTTTACTAATTTTTAATTTAGTTAATAATATAGCATCTTTTTGGCAAGTTGCTGTTATTTAATATATAAATCTCAGTTATTGTGATTTTGTTTCTTGTTTTAATATTTGTTTAATTGTTTTTTGGCAGTTATTGTATATTTTGCAATGGCAGAAGGTCATGAAACTGATAAAAACATTGAGATATGGAAGATTAAGAAGCTAATCAAAGCCCTTGAGGCTGCAAGAGGCAATGGAACAAGCATGATTTCTCTTATCATGCCTCCTCGTGATCAGATAGCGCGAGTCACTAAGATGCTTGGAGATGAATTTGGAACTGCTTCCAACATCAAAAGTAGGGTTAATCGTCAATCTGTTCTGGGTGCCATTACCTCTGCTCAGCAAAGGTTGAAGCTCTACAACAAGGTTCCTCCAAATGGGCTTGTGCTTTACACAGGAACGATTGTCACTGAAGATGGCAAGGAAAAGAAGGTCACTATTGACTTTGAGCCTTTCAGGCCCATTAACGCATCTCTTTACCTTTGTGACAACAAGTTTCATACTGAAGCTCTGAATGAACTTTTGGAATCAGATGACAAGTTTGGTTTTATTGTTATGGATGGTAATGGGACCCTTTTTGGTACACTAAGTGGAAACACACGTGAAGTACTTCATAAGTTTTCTGTTGACCTTCCAAAGAAGCATGGAAGAGGAGGGCAGTCAGCACTTCGATTTGCTCGACTCCGTATGGAAAAGCGCCACAACTATGTAAGGAAAACTGCTGAACTCGCTACACAGTTCTATATCAATCCTTCCACTAGCCAGCCCAATGTGTCAGGACTGATACTTGCTGGGTCAGCTGACTTTAAAACTGAGCTTAGTCAGTCTGATATGTTTGACCCCCGCCTTCAGGCAAAAATCTTGAATGTTGTGGATGTCTCTTATGGAGGGGAGAATGGGTTTAATCAGGCAATTGAGCTGTCCGCTGAAATCTTGTCAAATGTGAAGTTCATACAAGAGAAGCGCCTGATAGGGAAATACTTTGAAGAAATAAGCCAGGACACTGGAAAGTATGTTTTTGGGGTTGATGACACACTGAAAGCTTTGGAAATGGGTGCTGTTGAGACACTTATTGTTTGGGAAAATCTGGATGTTAATAGGTACACATTGAAAAACACCAGCAACAATGAGGTTATTTTAAAACACTTGAACAAGGAGCAAGAGACAAACCAGAGCAACTTCCGTGACCCAAGCACCAATACTGACTTGGAGGTTCTGGAGAAGATGCCACTTCTTGAATGGTTTGCAAATGAATATAAGCGATTTGGTTGCGTACTTGAGTTTGTTACCAACAAGTCGCAAGAGGGATCCCAGTTCTGCAGAGGCTTTGGTGGGATTGGGGGAATCCTCCGCTACCAGCTTGATATGAGGACGTTCGATGAGTTTTCTGATGAAGAAGTTTATGATGAATCTGAATAGCAATCAATCAAACATATTCCTCTGCTGGTGCAGGGAAATGGGGGGAAAGCCCTGCACCGGGGCACAGCACATTGTGCCTGCTTCCCAGTATCTGTGTTACAAAAGTTTTTCGAAGTTCTATTGAGGTTTAAATTCCCCTACTTTACTTAATCCCACAAATATTCTTTCTTGTGTTTTAGCTTTGTCTTGATCGGTTGGTTTTGCATAATTTAAGTCTATAATTGGTGTTCATTTCTAATAGTTTTCTGTATACATCATCTTATATCCTTTTTTCTTTTTTTCTTTTTGGTATTTTTATCAGGGGCAATTGCATAATGTCTCAGCAAATCAAGCTTTATACCATTATGCCGCATGGACTTTGTGATGGAGCAGATCGATATGATGGAATGGAAATAAACAAAGGGAACGAAATGTCAGAAGAGCTACTGCTTCATGATGGAGGGGGCCGAGTGTGGATGGTCGCTTGGTTATTTCTGGGACAAAGACCCCGTTCAGATATATAATAACAGATCATATTTTAATAAATATATATATCTTGTTGGTATGCAAACCATGGTTGGATTGTGATGAAATGCTATGTGTCTGACATAGTTTGTATGGTTTTGTTATTTTTGGTTTCCGCCGGAAGTCTCGGATGAACACCTTTGGTGTTGTGACGATGATTTTTATTATTATTATTATTATATAAATGTTTGGAATATCGTGCATGTTTAATTGGTGCTTAAATATTGGTTTGTTTATGTTAATCTGGATGAAGCATTCTGATTGCAGGAACAGAAATTCCCCATTGTATTAGGGGGGTGATCCTGCTGATTGTTATTCATTTGTACACGAAAATTAAGTCATTTGTTTTGGTGGGTTATCTTTGAGAGTTGATCAGAAGTTGTTATTAATTTGTTTTGATTCAAGATGATATATGATCAATAACAATGTTTTTGTTTAGGGTCAAAATCTTGGCTAAGGGGGTAAAGTTTTGTACTTTCCTCTACGTTTTAGTTAAAGGTAAGGGTAAATTATTTTCTTTTTTTAAATAAAATAGTTAATAATATTAAACTAAACTAATAATAGAATAAATTTTAAAAATTATTAAAATATATTAAAATTTAAAGAAGTGATACTACCATTTGATGGTTAGAAACAAGACAATTAATTTGGTTGATGATTAAATTTAGTCATTTTATTAGTTTTTCTTGTTTTAAAAGAGATAGTCAAATTAGATAGTTAGAACTGATCGTGAATTAAATTAAGTATTTTTTTTTTATCACTTAATTTGGTTTTTGGTGATCACCTCAATTTTTTTTTACTTTTTTAATATTTTTATTTAATTTTAAAATTCTTTTAGTTTTACATTAATTTTTAATTTTTATTAAATTTTTAATTTTTTTATGTTTTTGTTACTTTATTTATATTTTTATTATTTTATAAAATATATTAATAAAAATTGGATGAAAAATATTTGTCTTTTTAGATTAAAGGATAAAACTTTACCATTTAAGAAAATTTTAAGTGGGTTTAAGTCTTTTAATCTAATTTTTATTATAATCACAAATATTATTTTTCCTCTTGAACTTTCAAGAAATGATTATTTATTAGTTCTTTGGTAGGTTGGAAAAAAAAAGTTTATTTATTAATATAAAAAATGTGAAATGTAATTTTGGTGGGAAAGATATTTTTATAGTTTTAATTGTATAAGGAATGTATTATTGATAATTAATATTTTTAAATGTTTAGGAAAATTCTACAATCTCGATTAAAATGATGAATTAAAAATTTAATTTAAATGGTTTTCATTAAAGTTCGTTTGTAGGGGGGAGATAAACGGTTTTCAAAATTGAAGGTGAAATCGTTAATTTTCAAAAGTTTGGGGTACGAACAAAACTGTACTAGTAAACCGTGGTTCATTTGGGGAGGGTCTGTAACAAGAGTTAGGGTTAGGGTTTTGAGTTTAAAATTTGCTATAAAACGCTAAACCGAGTGCCCATCTGCCTACCAAGCTCGGAGGGGAGGGGCCGTCTTGCCCAGTATGTACGCCTTATAACACGTTTATATGTCTAGTCTATAGGTTTTTCTTCTTGTTTATTTTTCTTGGTTGTTATTGTAGAAAAGCTTCAGATTCAGTTTTTGAATTCAGATTTTTGGTTTTTGGATCTGTTTCAATGATTTGAGAATTTCACCGTCACATCAAATTTTTTTTTTTTTTTTGAATGATATATCCTCCCAATGATCGAACGACATAAATTAAAAGTTTCAGCCTTGTCTGAATGTATATGCTGAAAACTATTTCTTCTGAGGGAGCTTCATTACAATGACCATGAAATTATTATTTACAATCAGTCAGATTAATGTATCATTTCCTCAAATTAGTGTATCATATGTTGATGTCTCTTCACTTGTTTTAACAGGTAATATGGGTGGCCCTGCTTCTGATCTTAAGATCAGGAAGCAGAAAAAAGGAGGGCCAAAAGACATTTTCCCACCCATAGTTTGAGGCGGGGACAAAGTCCCACCCGCTAGGTTTAGAAAACCCGAAGTCCCACCCTTTGACTGTTAAATCTAACAGTCAACAGTGAGTCAAGGGGTAAATTTGTCATTTTACAGTTAAAATTTATAAAAATATAAAATAATATTTATATATATAAAAAATATATTAAAATTCATAAAAAAATTTTAAAAATTTTATAAAATTTTAAAAATTTTATAAAATTATAAAAAAAAACTTAAATTTTAAAAAATAAAAGTCAGCCACTGTCGCCGCACCGGCAACGGTGGCCGCATCAAATGGCACCAGGTGGCCGTTCCGGCCACCTGGATCCAAGAGAGGCCAGATATGGCCTCCTCCGACAAAAAAAGGGTCGAAAACAGCTGGAGATGGCCGGCTTTGGCCCCAACTGCCGTTTCGGGTGGCCGCCTCTTGCAAAAGAGGAGGCGGCTAGATCTGGCCTCCTCCGTCGACTCGAGAGGCCAAATCTGACCTCCCTTGGAACCAGGTGACCAGAACGGCCACCTGGTGCCATTTGCTACGGCCACCGCCGTCGGCATGGCGGCGGTGGCTGGCTTTTTATTTTTTTAAAATTTAAATATTTTTTATAATTTTATAAAATTTTTTTATAATTTTTAATATATTTAAATATTATTTTATATTATAAATTTTGATTAATAAGAGTATTTTTGTCATTTCATCAAATGGGTTAATGAATTTGTATGAAAATTGGATGAAGGGTGGGAGTTTGGGCTTTTAAAAGTGAGCGGGTGGGACTTTCTCCCCGCCTAAAACTATGGGTGGGAAAATGCCCTTTGGCC
>JAJEJH010000183.1:313625-395965 GCA_026122585.1 Anacardium occidentale
AAATTTATAAAAATATAAAATAATATTTATATATATAAAAAAATATATTAAAATTTATAAAAAAATTTAAAAATTTTATCAAATTATAAAAAAAACTTAAATTTTAAAAAATAAAAGCCAGCCACCGCCGCCGCGCCGCGGCGGTGGCCGCATCAAATGGCACCAGGTGGCCGTTCCGACTACCTGGATCCAAGAGAGGCCAGATCTGGCCTCCGGAATCGACGGAGGCGGCCAGATCTGGCCGCCTCGTCTTTTGGCGGAGGTGGCCAGATCTGGCCTCCTCCGGTAAAAAAAGGGTCGGAAACGGTTAGAGATGGCTGGCTTTGGCCCCAACTGCTGTTTTCGGCCAAGGTTTCCAGCGGAGGTAGCCAGATCTAGCCTCCCTTGGAACCAGGTGACCGAAACGGCCACCTGGTGCCATTTGCTGCTGCCACCACCGCCGGCGCGACGGCGGTGGTTGGTTTTTTATTTTTTTAAAATTTAAATATTTTTTATAATTTTATAAAATTTTTAATATATTTAAATATTATTTTATATTTTTATTATAAATTTTTATTAATAAGGGTATTTTTATCATTTCATCAAATGGGTTAATGAATTTGGATGGAAATTGGATGAAGGGTGGGAGTTTGGGCTTTTAAAAGTAAGCGGGTGGGACTTTGTCCCCGCCTCAAACTATGGGTGGGAAAATGTCCTTTGGCCAAAAAGGAGAGACTGCTGAGTCCCCCCCTTTTGTGTACATGTTTTTTTTAATCTTGGGAGGAAGAAAAGATGATGTATAATGAAGCTCCTGAAACTGGAAGAAAACAATAAAGCAATGTGTTTGGGTATAGTCAACATTAAAGAAAAGTATATCTCAAATTCGTACTCTGGGATCCACGAACTGTGGCTGGTGCTTTTTAAGATAGACTGATGGTGTAAATGAAAACTAATAGGGTTCTAAAGTCAGATTTCTTGTATAAATTTCATTGTTTACTGATTTAAGAGTTCCAACTCGATGTTTTTTGGTACTAGATTGGTTGACTAATCTGACCCCCTTTTATTTTTTAATGTCGTCGAGAATTCTGAACTTATTATTGAGTGTACAAAAAAAATCTGCGCTTGTTGTCAGTGCAGTCATATATTACGTATAAGGAGTTTGGGCAGTTGATATTGAAATTGTTTAGAAATAACAAAAATACGCTTGGTATTTTAATGGGTATGGTGTGCAAGTGTCGTATAATTGTTTATTATCCATGTCATGAGAGATGATATGTTAGTATATTGATTTTGAGCATTTGACCAGCACCCATGATTTGTAGTAATTATTCGCACTATGCTTGGTGGTTGAGGTGGTGGATGGAAATCTATTTGTTAGTTTTCAAAACTTGGATTAGGGGTGGAGAAGGTGGATTTGGGGGATTTTTATTAGTTTTTAGAACAGTAGGGGTTTTAGAAAACCCGTAGTGTGGCTAGAATGGGAGGCTATTCGACCACCACCTTTGATTTGCAATAACTATTTGAATCATGCGTTGTGGTTGAGATTAGGGATGAGAGTATATTTGTTAGTTTTCAAAACTTTGACTATAAGTGCAGTTATGGATTTGTGGGATTTTTAATAGTTTTTAGAACAACGAGAGGCTTTAGGAACACATAATGCTGGTAGAACGACACTTAATTGGTTTTTTTTTTTCTAGTACCCGTGTTTATATGAGTACTTATGATGCAGATGTTAATAGTATGCATAATTGAGTGTTTATTTTTTGAAATTTTTTGGTTTAAAAGGTTTTCTAATATTTTTTTATGTTAAATAGTTATCTGATATTGACACTTTGAGGGAGTTTAGTGTAATTTGATAAGCTATTTTCGAAATTTTGGCCCGTATTTTTTAAAATAAACAATTATTTTCAAAACTAAATTAATGATTTATTTGTTTTATTTAGATAATGGCAACGAAATAGGAGGCAAAGAAGCACAAAGTAGAGCACTCCTCGAGGACACTTAAATATAAACCAAAGTGTCATTTTCGGGCGTAAGTGATGATATGCGATACATAGGACTTTATTTTGTTGGTTAGGAAGACGTTAAAGAGACAACTAAAGTTGTTTAACAAGATGTATTTATAACACTTTTTGAGACTACATGATTCTCCTTTGAGTGGATTTTTATTCCACTTAATGATGTTGAAAAAGATATTAAGGGTGACAACTATAGTTGATTAGTTTTGGTTTCATATCAATGACATTAATGTTCTATTTATTCTATACAAGTTTGTCATGGTTATGGGGGTGAGATTTGCATGGTGAACAAAGATGCGATATTACATTTCAACTGACAAAGGTTGTAGGATTCAAGAGACTTATTTCCTGAGCATCAGATCTGTTACATACTCAAACATCCAATGTGTATTTAAGTAAAGACCTTGGGGCGATGATGACATGGACACAATAAAGATAATAATATTGTACCATTTTCATTTTAGGCTACTAGGGGTAGATAGGAAGAAAGTTATTGCAGATAAGTTTTTTTTAAGTTAGCAAATGACATTAAGGGTTTTAGTGCATACTTGTAAAGAGCAGAGGATGAGAGATGACGCATCAATTGATGAGAGATTCCATTAGTCGTATAGCAAAAGAGCAAATCGCGATTGGGTAGGACCCTCATCTGACTAAATATGTTATTATAAGGTTTTCATTGGTGTTTCAATGCATTCTATTAGAGAAAATAATAATATCAAGATTTATTTATTTATTCATAATTTTTTGCACAATACATTTGCATTTTTTTTTTTTTTTTTTTAGTTATGGATTTATGGGATGTTAGATACACTAGAGTAGTGGCTGAAAAAGATTTTCATATTAGCACAACCCTGTATACTAAGATAGAATGACACTAACATGACTTTTTATGAAGATATAATAAGTTTGAATTTTTCATTAATCATACGTTATTGTTTCGTAGTGACATTTTTTATGAATCAATTTAATTGAAATAATGTCTAATACTAAACAGACAATTGTTACTCGATGGTTAAAAGTGTCAGATGCTGAAATGATAGAAAACAAGTATAGCGTTGTAGTTTTATACACTGGCTCGTTGATCAACCAATCTTCATTGTTTAAGACATCAAATTCAGGTCCCAATTAGACCATAAAGCAAACAAAAATTGGTCTCAACTTTGTAAAAGCCTTTGCTACTAAGCCTTTTGTATGTGAGCCCCCTATCGACTAGTCATAGACTACACAACAATCCACCTTCAATTGCTCAACAAAAAGGACTAGCGACACAATATTGATAAATGAGGGAATGTTATGGTTGTTGGCTTTGACTAACTTTATGAGTAGTTGACATGTATTGATGATTGTGTCATTACCCTCTATTCTCGTGTCAACCATATTGAATCTCGTCTTGAGACATTGTGAACAACAAAGGTAATGCATTGATGGCTTCACAATATTTTCATAAAATTCATGGTTAATTAATAACATATAGTTTTGCTTACATGTTTACAACACGAAGGTCCATCAAATGATGGTAGAGGTCCCTTTGAGGATGGTAGTCACATTCCAGGGTCCATTCCATGTGAAGGGGTGAGAACTAGTTATTTATTTAAGTCTTTAGTTAGATGTACTTAAGTTGGTTTACTTAATTTATTGTTCAATGTATTTCAAGGTGTGGTGAGTCATAAGGGGAGTCCTAAGGGTCATCCAATGATGGTGATGACAACACCGAAGCTACATCTATCGGGGAGGTAAGTTATTATATCACTAAAATTGTTTATATATATTTGTATCTTTATTTAATTATTTATTTATTGTGTTGTAGGGTGCTTACAATGATTAGGGGCCTTCCAATAGACCATCTACTCAAGAGGCCATGTCATTAGGGACCTTAACTGAGTTGGTAAGCAAACATGATGTTATAGTAGAAGTTGTGTTTATTGTATTGAGATGGTTAACCTTAGTATATTGTTTATGCATCAGGAGGTCAACAGCCTAAAGGTTACTGTTTTTTAACCACTCTTGAAGACTATTTTGTTGAAGGAGCAAGTTACACCCCATTTCCGTTGATGCATCGATATGTCAACGAACTTGCATGTGGTATGCTTCAGGGACCCATGATGAGTCATTGATTTCATCACCACCATTTATGGCTTCATCTTTTTGTGCTTTGTCACTTCTGGTTGTTGGAAATCATGTTGGCAGATGTTTTCCCATAGATAATCAAACTAATAGATACGTTTCACATAAACTTAAATGCATTTCTTCTTTCTAACAAAAAGTCCAATCAAATATGTGACATGTCAATCACATATAATGTCTAATGGTCTTCTATGTTAAAGGTTGTTCATTGTCATTGATAATTCAAAATCTTATTTGACCTCTGGTTTACTGGAGAACTTTACACAACATTTAGAGCAATCCCCCAAATGTCGTGTTCTTCGAAATTTGAACCAACTTGTCCTACCCTCCAACGTACTTCATGTTTTCATTATCTCATATTTATTACCTTTTATATAAAACCAATGCATATCTAACCATATCAAACAATCCTACTATAGAAAAAAAAATATTGTTATATGTTTGTGTCAAATTCATTGAGTTGTAAACAAGGTTAGGGTTTATGATTTACGTTTTCAAATTTCAAGGTTTAATGTTTATAGATTACATTTTTTTAATATTTTATGTTTAGGATTAAGGGTTTTGGTACCAATTATAATCCACAAGTCAAGGAGTTGAGTTTTTTTACCATATACCATTACGAGTTTACAATGTGGGGTATAAAATAATTTAGTTTAAGATTTAAGGTTTTATAATAAACAATGTTAGAGTTTAGGGTTTAGTTTTTCACTCTTTAAGGTTTAGTATTTATGAATTACCTTTTGTTAATATTTAGAGTTTAGAATTTAAGGTTTTTACGTGTTTAAGGTTTATGGTTTATGGTTTATGGTTTGAAACTTAGTGTTTACGATTTTTCAGTGTATACATTTTATAATTTAGTATTTAGGGTTTATTTTTTACCGTTTACTATTTTCTATTTCCAAAGTCTACGATTTAGGATGTAGTATGTACGGATTATCGTTTTTAGTGTTTATAGTTTAGGGTTTACAGTTTTTCATTATGTACAATTTCGAATTTAGCAAATAAGGTTTTAATGTTTTCTAATATGTTTGGTTGAAAGTTAACTATTTGAACTATAATGTTTGGTCTATGATGTATTGGATTTATTTAACTAATTTGCTACTAAAATAAAAACGTAAAGACTTTATAAACCATATCGATTATCAAAATATCAATTAATCTCTATCAATCTATCCATTTAAACCTTATATATGATAAATTTTAATTAACCTCTACCAATATATCAACATATCAACACACATATTTTATATATCATAAATTTCGTTAAAACTCCACATATTGATCATGTTAATCACTAAAATCCCTAGCCCCTTAAAATATAACAAAAATTAAGTTCGTATTAAAAATAAATATAAATATCTAAAGTAACGAACTGTTTCTCGTGTTCTTAAGCTTACGATATCAAAATTTTAAAACTAGAGGAAATAAAAAACTTTGAAAGAATTATATTTTTAAAAATTAATAATAGTGTATTTATAAAGAAAAATGAAAAGTTGTTAAGAGGAAAATAGGTATCATAATTAAAAATTTTAATCAATTTTGCTTAACCACCTAACTAGAAACCCCCCACTATGTTAAAAAAGTTACAAAAAATAAATCCCTAAAAGTTGTACTTCCAATATGTTCAAAAGTTCTAGAATATTTATTTAACACATTTTCCCTAAACTGCTTTATCATGCATGATGCATGTATTACAAATCATGTTTGATGACTTCACATCAAGATTGATAACTAAAACACCACAAATTTGTCATTTTAAAGCTCCAATTCTTATGACTTAATATTTTAAGTTTTTATGACATAATTTCAATTGTAAATATTATCCAAATTTTATATATAATAATTGTTTTTGAACAAAAATATTGAACCGAAATACGAACCCAATATTCAACGTAAATTTGAATCAAATAACCAACTTTTTTATACTATATCATATTCAATATGAAATATATCTATTTAGTCATTATTTTCAATCATTTTAATTGTCAAAATATATTAAAAATTGTCGACAGTAACAAAATATCTCAATACACAAACATTGCCTCTACCTATAAAATTCAACAACTATCCATGATAACTACGAGCAATCTACTTTTTATATCATCATTCAACCATATACGTGCAGTCCACACAATACAAATAGTTGGATATATGTGAAAAAATTTAGATTCATTTAAACCCAAAAAGTGCAATAACTTCATTCGAAAGGTGTAAAAAACAATTTCCCTATGAGAATACTATCATCTTTAACTAATAAAAAATGGAAGGCACAAAACCGCAGTTCGCTTGAAACACCAGCATACGCCATATAACAAGCTAATTTGCTTAAACATCAAGCAATACCTGAATCATTAACATCACTACTTAAAAATTTGACTAAATTTATAATCAAATATTGAAATGCCCACTAATGTTGTGCTGATAAGCTAACAAAGCTTCATTTTAAACTGTTAATCCAGGACAAAATAATGGTACAATATTTTCCAAATTCTGGCAGAACATGATAAAACTTGCGTGCTTCCTAACACATGTAAAGTTATACATGTCCATGCCTACATTTTAGCTGAAGAAACAAACCAACTCTATTAGCTTTTCCGGTCACAAGGAGAATGGTAAAAGCAGGGAGGGGTGTCAGAAGAGGCACGTATATAGTTTTCCACATCTAGCATATAACCCCCTTACAAAGTAGATGAAATTCTAAAACTAACTCAAATGTTCTCTTGATGATACAACCGGTCAAGCATAAAGAGTAAAGCCTTCACATAGACAGGATATGTAGAGTAGCCTTTCTATTCCTGGCAAAAAGGAAAAAATATGGCATTAATATCAGAAACCCGGGCAGTTGCCAAACAAATAATTTGCCACCTGATGAAGCAAATGAAAAACAAACCAACAAATTAGAAGCAAACGAAATGCATAGACTTTATAATCATCATGATAGACAGGCAAAGAGAAGAAAGAAAAGGACAGAACATAAAAGGGAAAAAAAAAACATGAAGAACTTAGTTCAAATGCACAAAGAGGCATGAAAGATACCTGTTCCATGGGAGCAGGTTCATCATTTCCCTGTTTTTCCATATTGCTGGGCTCAACTTCAGCTTCGCTGTCTGAGACCTTTTTCTCATCTTTTTCTTTGCCATTCTTGGTGTCATTATCATCTGGAATTTGAAAATCTGCAGGAAGCTGACCTGACTTCAAAGCCTGCCATGCATTTTCCATGTGGAAGGATACTGTTAATATCAAGCACAGACACTGGATGACAACAAAACACATTCAAAAAAAAAAAACACGTTCTTTCCATTAAGCAAGCAAGTACCTGTTCAAGTCGTGCAACCTCTTCAAGAGTCTGGGAATTCACAATGGCAGCCTGCACATAATGACACGACGATGAGATAACAGTTTGAACCTCAATTAACAAGTCTTGAAATAAGCTATATCTACTTTTTCTGTTGCATGAATATTCAAACTACTTATCATATTTAGCTGTCCAGCATCAATTTGTTTCAATCATATGATTTTCAACTTTTTGCTACACTGTAATCTCCAGAAAAGCATTCTAGAGCTTTTCATATGACTATCTATTGTGATGCAATAAAGAAAATACCTTGATGGCAATAATTTGCTCAGGAGTGGGGGCAACCACTTTTGGAGTTTGTTGATCCTCTGGAGGAACTTCTGCAACATTTGGAACTTCAATTGGTGTGGACATCTTTCCAGATTCCTTTTCAGCTTCCTCTTCAACTTCTTTAGAGGCAAATAGACTTGCTGCTTCCAACCTTTCCTATTACCCGAATATATGATTATCAATAAAAAATTCAAAAATAACTGTACAACAATTTTGGACTATCTAAACAAAAACATTGGGTTTTAAAATTTTGAGAATTTTGCCATTCCTAATTATAATACCAAAGCCACTATAATGATGGCATCTATTTAAAATTCAGTCATCTTCCTTGTGAAGCAAGGTATAACTTAAACAAACACCATGGATGTAACATAACAAGCATACAACGATGTAAAAATAATAAAGATAACAGAATCTCTAAGTTTGGAGAAACTTGAAGACACAGAATTCAGTTAGAATGTAATTGTATAATCTATCTACCTGATATATCAATATGTCACATAATCAAGGCTACAGATGTACCCACATTAATCCTGCAAGGACATCTTTTTTCTTTTTTATAAATGACACTCAGCCACAGTAATGGCTAATGGGATGTTAAAGGGATAACTTAAATAGCATGATATGAAGTGGCTGTTCTTAAACCGAAATCTTCATTATAATGTCTTGAAGTCCCAACACTTAGCATTGCATGAGATAAAATCTATGCGATATTAAAGGGATTACCAACCATACACAAGCACACAAAAAAATTAAAATATCTAGCTTTCAAAGCATGCAGAGATTCAAACTTCAGCTGAATTGACTAAAACATGTTTCAGTATCAGGAGGAATTAAATGTTTCCACAAAATTCTACATTCCTTAAGTGCAAAACATTTCAGAAAAAAAAAAGGCTATATACATAAGTGTCTATAATCAGGATAATAAAATTAGACTCACCTTATTTTTTACCTTCTTGAAATCAAGAACCCGAAGAGATTTCAGCTTGTGAATGACATAAAACCTATAATTAGGCTTCTTGGTGATATTATTATCCAACAAACTTAAGAACTGCAACTTGGAAAGCGAAGTGAGAGGATCAATCTCCACCAAGTTGACAAGCCTGTTGTTTGTGAGAACTAAAGTGTGTAACTTTGGCAAGAACTCTGCAGCATAAAGCAATGTCAAACACCTAAAAAAGTTAAAATACGTCAAACTGCGCTTGTTTTTTTTTTTTTTTTTAAAAAAAAAACGACTGACCTCCAATGTTGGGGTTGATTCGAGTAATTCTATTGTTGTTAATAATCAAAGTACCCAAACGATTAAGAAGAGGCATGTTCTCGAGCTTCACAATCTCATTGTCAGACAAATCAATAGTATCAAATTGATCCTGTAAACACCCTAAAGTAAGAAACCAGGCACAAACACCTTCATTCGAAACAGCCACCATATAAGAATATATAACTGACCTCGGTACCTCCCAAGTTTTCAATTACAGCAATTTTGTTACCTGCAAATATGTACAAAATTTTAGGTAAAAATGATGCTAATATTATGAATAAAAAGAAAGAGAAACAAAAAAAAAAAAAAAAAAGAACCTCGAAGATCCAATTCGCGCTCCTTAATGGCATTGAAGAAGTGAGGGCTTTTCCAAATCAAGTCGGCAGTAAGTCTCACCATCTCTAAGGGAAGCAACTACTACACACTCACTAAGTGCGGCAACGGCGATTCGGCTACGACGCCGCTTTTAGCCGTTTGAGAGCTTTAGGGCGTTTCTACCGCTAAACGAAATGAGAACTTGAAACCCCTTCCTCACGTGTAAAAAACACTGGGTCTTTCTCTCTCTCCCTCTCGCTTTTTTAAATTAGTTTTATGAAAATTAAAAAAAAATTGCCTCCCACGTGGCTTCTCCGTGTGAGCAGCTGATTCTACAAGACTACTCTTTGCCGCACCGGATCACCCTTACAAATTTAAAAACTTTCCTCCCACGTGCCGGGAACATGTTTGAATATAGCAAAGATGTGCGCAATTTTCTGTTCACAAATCTGTAGTTTCTAGCTCTTTTCTTTTCTTTTCAAAAACACTTCAAATTAAGAAGCTTTCTTGGTGATATTGTGCAGGCCAGAGAGAGGTATAACACAGACTCTCAGCTAGAGCTTCTGCAGGCGAAATACGTTGATGCAGGCCATGCGGATTTGAACAGATTATGAGCTTCGTGTCATTCTTTGTTGTTGTAACTAGTTCAGCGTGCGTCTTATCCTACACTACCCGATTGCGGCTTACTTTGCCATCGCCGAGAATGAATCCACTACAATTATATGCAGGCTTTTTTTCCACCTTCTTCGTAACTTCATTTTTCTTTTTTGGTTGGGTTTTGTCAGAATTTCTTTATTCACTTTAATGGCCAAAGGACTTAATCCCACTAAGGGTTTTTCGAGTGCGGAAAATTCCACCCATAAATTTTTTTAAAACTAAATATCTACTCATTCATTTAGTTCAATTAACTTTTCTATAAATAACTAAAATATTTTTAATTAAAAAATAAAAAATTATAATAAATTTTTAAATAATATTAAATATTAAAATTTTTAAATTTAATTTAAAAATTAGTTATCGTCACTGATAACATCAAGTGATAAAAAAATATCATATGATTTGAATGATAATCAAATATGGTTGCTCTATTTTTTGTAAATCCGACTAGATATAACTTCTTTTATCACTAATAATAAAGAAAATTATTAGTCTTATTAAAGCGAATTGTTTCTAGTCACTATCGATGGTATTGTGTCCACCAAAAATTGGATAATCAAATCCAGTTGCCTCCAATAAACGAAGTAGTCAGATCTCGCCATTATTCAAAACATGTATCCTTTACTAGCTACTTGGTTAAATTTGCAGTAGCCACCATTGTTGGGAGACTTTGTCAACGATGGTGATTTTTCTAATTTTTAAATTTTAAATTTTTATTAATTTTTAAGTTTTATTTTTAAATTATTTATTAATATTTTAATATTTAATTTATATATTTTGATAATTAACTTATAAATTTTTTAATTTAAAATTTTTATATGTTTTTATATATTTATTTATTATTTTAATTAATAAGTAAGTGTTTGCTTTTTTAAAAATTTATGAATGAAACTTTATTTTTTAGGGAAACCTGAATGGGATTAAGTCTTTTGACCTATTTTAATGTTTGAAGATGTAGCTTTAGCTATGTTATATTGGTTTTTGTTACAAAGCAGTTTGTGTAAAACAATTAACTATAAATTCACATTAAATTGTTTAAAATTCTACTTAATTTTAGTTTGAATTTGAAAATTGTTTAGTTTAGGTGTAAAATTTTTTAAAGTAATTTATATGTCATATATTAGTCTTTTATTTGTGACTATAGGTCATTCACCACTTGAACCTTCATCAGTTGGAGTAAAAAAAAAAAAAAAAAGTTTTAAATTTTGATGAAAAATTTAATAAAAAAAACATGTATTATTTTTTGATTAAGCTAGTTTGCTTTGCCATTATTTCTTCTTCTTATTATATATCTCAACATTTTAGTTTTTGCCAAAAAAAAAAAAAAGAGAGAGAGATTTTAATCATTGTTAGAAAGAAGAAGTGTGCTAAAATATAAAGTATTTTGATATAATAAAATAAATTCTTATATTTAATAATAAAATGCATTGTTACGAAATGGTAGTTGTACGTTATAGAAAGAATTGATTTTCTAGATCAAAATTAAATATGAAAAACGTGCCACTACTAATTAAGACTCAAAATTTTTTTTATTACATATATTAACAAGGTGTTTTACTTTATTTATTCACAATTAATAATATATTTAATTACGTAAACATCCATGCATACTTAAAGTTTCTTAAATTTTAAGTTTAAATTCGAACTAAACATATTTGAGTTTATTTTTAAATTTGGTTTCGACGAATTCAAAATGATTTGATAAACCCAAACATGAACCATACAAACTAAATACGAATACGAATCCGAACTCAAATTAAAAAATTTTAATTATATTTTTTTAGTTATAATTTTTTAATAAATTATAAATATGTTTACTTTTTCAATAAGTCATAATACATATATTTGTGTTTATAATAAGTGATAATAAATATATTTATTATATATTTATGTTTCTAATAAACCATAATAAATATATTTATTATAAATAAATAAATTTTGTTACAGTAATAAACTGAATACGAACCAAACTCTCAAATCCAAACACAAACTTGAACTTCACTATATAAAAATTTGGCGAACACAAACCAAATCCACCAACGAACGAATCAAATACCAACATATATCTATTTGTATTTGGTAAAGTTGAAATTCAATCCTAAAAAACTTTATAGATAGATAGACAAATAAAATATTGAAAATGTGATTGGTAACACATCTTTTGTTTATAATGCTACATTTATTTTTATATACTTACCTGTTAACTAAACTTAACCAAACCATAATTTTTTAATTCAGTTTGATTTGATTTAAAACATTAAATGATTTAGTTAGATTTAAAAGTTTTTTCAATCCATTCTTTTCAATTTGATTTTAAAAAGATTCGTAAACTCAGTTGCACACATCCTTAAATTATTATGTATGGATGTTTTCATACATAATATAGCTTACAATGCACTCTTGGTGATCAAAGTGAACCCACCATATAGATTTCCTTCAAATTAAAAAAACAAAATACAAAAAATGTTAAGGGAGATTTTCTCTCCTAATTAGGAAATCACTAGGAGTTATTCCTTGAATTTGATAAAAGAACCCAATATTTCTAAACACTCTATCTCAAGCTGGGAATTAGATATTTTCCATCTTCAGCTTGCTATTCGACTCTTGAAACCTCAATGTAGGAAGTCGTTCAATTAGAACATCTCTTAATTGTTGTCAACTAGACATATATAATGTACAAATTGGTCTGTAATCCAATTTGTCCTTAATAAAATGTCTATCAACTTATATATACTTCGTTTTATCATGTTGTACAAAATCATGAGTTGTACTTATTATTGACTTGTTATCACAAAACAATTTCATTGCTCTTTCTCTCTTAATCTTCAATTTATCAAGAGTAATCTTCAATCATAATAGCTTACAAATATCATGTGCCATAAATTGAAATTTTGCCTCTACGCTAGACTTTGTACCACATTTCACATTTTATTGTGCCATGTTGTCATATTTCCTCCTGATAATGTGTAAAATCTAGTTGTATACCTTCTTTCAATCAAAGATTCAACAATCCATGTATATTCCAAATACATCTATTTGAAAAGTTAAAATTGAATCTATTGAACTATGAGCATCACGTGATTCCTTTAACTAATATCCATTTTTGAATGCAAGTGCATTATTCAAGATAAGATTAATTGAAAAGGGTAGATCAGAAGGGTGGAGATTGATGGAAGCTATAGGCGAATCTAAGCCTTCGATCCCTTTTTCAAGTGCCCCATCACATGTCATAGAAACCAGTGTAAGAAGAGAGAAAAAGGTTCAAATTGAATAAGAAATTGAATTTCAATCACCCTCTAAAATGCAAAGGCTGATAGAATCTTTTGAAACATTTTAAGGATGCACTTTTGATCACTTTAACCTATTACATGAAGAAATAGCCAACGTAAATAGTCAAATAGGACATTTCGAGAATCATATAAATGGAATTGAATTTCAGCTATAAGTATTGAACTCTCATTTTGCCTCTATGACGTGATGATGATGATGATGTTTCTCCACCAGTAAGGGTGTTCTACATGATCTACACGTGGTATGGCATACATATAATAAAATATGCATATGGGCACAAAAATTTAAATAGGACCATGGCTCAATCACTTATGCCATCTTACCCCTCGATATTTTAAAAACACCCAAATACCCCCTATAAATATACCCATTATTATGAAAACTATCCTAAAAACTCATATGTATGCGTGTTCTACTTGATCTATGCGTGGCAACATGCACATATAATAAAACATGTGTACAGACGTGCAAATTTTCAACAAACTTGAGATAGTCATATGTATAACGATGCCCCTTGACATTTTAGAAAACACGCAAATGTCTCGTACAAACGTATTTTATTATTCTGAAAACTAGCCTAAAACCCTTGTTTTTGTGTATGCATACTTTTAGCATAAAACATGTGCCATGTGCATACTTTGCAAACCCATACACTTATGCTTTGCAGAGTTTAATCTGTTCAAATTTCCAACACCAAAACACACCAAACAACATCTACACCTATTCTAATACTGGTACAAGTGAAAAAAAAAACATATACAGAAAATACTATTTTCTAACTCAACAAAATTTGAAATCTTAAACACAAAAAACAAGCACAAAATGGAATTAAATCTCTAACCTATAATAGAGGTTGTCGTGTACTTACCTTAATCTTCATATTCAATATCGGATTTCGCTAAAAATTGTTGGAATCATGGGAAATATGTCATGGTAAACTCTCTGCATATTTTGAAAATTTTCAACTTGCGGTTTTACGCGCACTGCATGAAAGCCCTTATGCTTTTATAAGAGAAGGGCATTTCAATCATTTCTAGTGTACACACATTGACACGTTTCTCGCGCATCTCTCCATGCGCATAAACTTAAAAAGTCTGATAATTTCTAATTTTATAGGGTAAAAATTGGAGTATCTGTAAATGTAGAAAAAAAAGAGACTGTAATTGTTTTTAATTTGTTTAATTTGATCATTAAAAATAATTTCTCTTAAAATTATGTATAATAATAATTATCATGACTATTAATTAATTTTAAATTAAAATAAAATGACATCCGTTGAAATGTTATTACATCGTTTTACCGTGCATGTTAAAGTTAGAAGTAACTCCTGTAAAGGATACTTGGGAATTAATCTTTCTATTCATTCAGTACCAACGCTTCTGTTTGGAGGTGGTGACGTGTAAACAAATAATCGAACCGCCGGTTTATAAAATTTACCGAAGGCAAGAATGGCGTGGCGGCGAGAGCTTCTGCATTTTTCTTCCATGAGACGAGGGACTGTAGCTACACCTCACTTTGTTGCTCTATGGACACTATTGTTGATAACGGCGGCCGCGACGGTGACGGCGGAGCCTGAAAATAATTCATCCGCGGCAAGTCTATTTTGGTCTACTGCCAAAGAAGAGGAGGATCTGTTGCGTAAGACTGAACCTAACGACGATTCTTCGGCGACTTCTGTTGTAAACGATCATGATCAACTTGACGGCGGATTTTCTTCACTTGATGGAATGTTACAGTGGGCCATAGGTGCGGCTCCGTATCTAGTTGTTACCCCTTTTTATTCCAATAAATTAATTCTAATTAAAATTCCAATTCAAATTATTGTTAGGTCATTCTGATCCAGCCAAGTTGAAGGAAACCGCACAAGATGTCCAGCGTTTATCCCCTTCTGAGCTCAAGAAGCGTCAAATGGAAATAAAGGTCAAACATCTTCACTTCAAACTCTTAATTCATTTTTTTTTTTTTTGGTAAATACTCTTAATTCAATTTGGCCTACGTTAGGGAGAATTATTTTTTGCTGAAACATTATTGATTTATGTTTGTCACCAATTATTTTAACTATGCCAAGTGGATTTTTCGTGTTTGGTATGTTCTTTTATTGTTTTTAGGAGTTGTTTCAGATTTTTATTTTTTTGTTTTACTGCTGACACAGGAGCTTATGGAGAAGTTGAAGATGCCATCAGATGCACAGTTGATGCAAATTGCAATAGATGATTTGAATAATTCTTCTCTATCTTTGGAAGATCGCCACCGTGCATTGCAGGAACTTTTGGTACTTGTTGAGCCCATGGATAACGCAAATGGTGTGTGATTCTCCTATTTTATCCTAATGCACATATGCTCTCAAAGGAATAGTGAACTTTTTGTATATAATTTTCTATGTTGGTTTAGATGCTGTCGGTAATGGCCTTTCCATGTTTATGGAAAACCATGTGTTTATAGGGAAGGGAAGTAGGGTATTGGGTTATTTTCTTTTATCAACAAATATTGGTAAATTAGAACTTAGTTAAAGGAATTGAGAAGATCTTGCGAAATATTTTTGTTATTTAAGTTGCAACCTTAATTCTTTGATGTTTCCCTTGGGATATAGTGCTTCCATATCAAGAAATAGAAAAGATCACTGTGGCCAATTAAACCTTTTTAACACAGGTCAAAAAACAATTTTTCATTACTAGGCCTAGGGTGTAAATACTACTTTGCATTTCATTTGTGTGTGCTTTGAAGCTATATTCCTTAGTAGTAGAAAGGGGGGCACAAAATGAACTTGTGCCAGTACTTGCCTCATTTCTGTAGTGTTCTCATAGAATAGAGTAGTCACTGATATCTAACTTTGCAGCTGCAGTGAATATGGCCTAACAGTGCCTTTAATTTATTGCGATTTCCAATTGTTAGGAATGAAGCCTTAACATATTTCCAATACTTTTTCTCTTAATTATATTACACTCTTCCCATTCATCCAAATTAAATTGAAGAGTTTTCTTATTCTTACAAATTATATTGGAGAGTTTTCATTTATCCAGTCCTTTCATAAACAATTCAATGAATAAAGATTTTCATAAGGAAGGCAAGGCAGCTAGAAATGACATTTCATATATTCTTTAGTTTCCTCTATTTGCTTAACCCACATTTGTAAGCATAAATATGGGTGAGAATGATGAAATACTTTTTTGAGGCCTTAAAACAACCTTTTATTTGAAATGCACATTAGTATGATGACAAAGCTATATAGTCATTTGTCATATTTGATGGTATCTTTATCTCAGCGAGAAAGTTTCTACTTATGATTGCATTAAGTGTGAGTACTTGTCTCCTTGGGGAAAAGTATAAGCTCTTAATAATTGAACATATTCAATATGATTAACATGAAAAAAAGTTGGGTAATGAATTTTTGGGAATAGAATTAGAAAGTTATGGCAAATCTATAACATTTACTATAGTTTTTTTCAATTGAAATTTCTTTAGTTTTATTTTGTAGATGAATGAGAAGAGTAGGAAATTACTAGAAGAGATAAATATGTTACAGTTATGTTATGGGTCCATTACTTGACAATTTTGTACTGTGATAAATTAAAGGCACCACCATATCATGTCCTTCAATGTCAACACTGCACAAATTGGAGATCAGCACTTCTATGTAATAAGTTTAATGTACAAAATCTTAAAAAATGCACATGCACACTCCAAATGGGCATTAGGCTTAATCATTAGTGATTCCCTTGATAACTTGAGCACCTAAGGGTTTATTTTTTGGGCACCTATTAATCCCCATAGCCTATTCTGTTTGTCTCGCAATTTTCTGAGATGAGCATTGGACTCCTGCGATTGATGTTAGAACCTGAGGTAGCCATTTTAAATGGTTGAAATCATTCATGACAGTATTCAATCTTGCTCTATCTAATTTTTAAGCATTGCTTTTCTATTTGATTTACAAAAGTGCTTGTTAGGCTACTTCGTTTCCTTATGAACGCATACTTTTACAGAAGACATGTTTTTCCATAAGAGCTAAAAACCTGAATGAAGAAATGTCAAAATCTACATTCCAATAATTATTCTTGTGCTAACATTACTCACTATAAGAAGCTCAACTGGTAGAAGTATGCACCTAAGTAATATACTAGAGAGTGTAACCACAATGCCATTAAATGTCATTTTTCTTTTTTGTTAGAAAGATGGGAAGTTATTATGCATATCTTCACAGCAGCTGATGATAAGTGCTATCAGGGCATTGTTACACTGAAGTTCTTTATGTAATATATCTGTTTGAGTTCTAGGGTCCCTCAAACCCTTGTGTTATTTTTCTCCTTTTTTACATAAATTAGCGGTTCTCATAGTTAATCTTGTGTTTCATAGATCTGAGCAAACTTGGGGGCTTTGCTGTGCTTATACGAGAGCTTAGTCACCCAGACACAGATATAAGGAAAATATCTGCATGGATTCTTGGGAAAGCCAGTCAAAATAACCCATTTGTTCAAAAGCAGGTAGTTTACTTTTTCTGTTATTTTTTAAACAAGTGTATTCTTTGATGCTTAATTATAATTGCAATGCTGAACATGATCAGAAACATGTTTGAGGATTATTTTGGTTTGAATGAGATATGTAAAATAAAAACTGATTGACAGTAATTTTAAGTGTCTTAGGTCCTTGATCTTGGAGCGCTGTCAAAGCTAATGAAAATGGTAAAATCTAGTTTTGTAGAAGAAGCTGTAAAAGCACTATATGCTGTTTCAGCCTTGATTCGAAATAATGCGGCTGGTCAGGAACTGTTCTATGCTGAAGCTGGAGATTTGATGCTTCAGGTGACTAGAGAGGGAGAATGAAGAAATTGTGTGTATATAATGTAATTTACGGCCCTAACTTTTGCAATTGATGATCAATATATTTCAGGACATACTGAGCAACTCAAGTATTGATATCAGACTTCACAGAAAAGCTGTGTTTCTTGTTGCTGACCTCGTCGAGTGTCAAATACAAAATATACATAAAGTTGAGATGCCTTTTTTCAGCAATCGCTTGTTCTTGAAGTCTGTGGTTGATCTAACCGCTTCAGCTGATCTTGACCTACAGGAGAAGGTCTCTCTTGAACTTCTTTCTTCTGGTTTAGTGTTTCACGTATCTTCATGCTTTGTTGGCACAGCTGCTTTGGTTGCTGAAATGATGATTAACTTTGAAGTGAATATTTTCGTTAAGAACCAAAGTTCTATAACTGATGTTTAAGTATGCATGATCTTTGCAAAAACTTTGTTGATGGCATGTTGTTGTTCTAATTTTATTATTGTGCCAATGCAATTATGTTACAGGCCCTTGTTGCAATCCGGAATCTACTGCAACTCAGAACAATAGAAGCCCTGGTTTTAAAGGATTTCTGTGGTTTGGATACTGCCTTGGAGAGGTTAAGGCAGCAGCTGCAGGATTTGATGCAAGAGGAATATCAAAGAGATTATGCTGTGGATTTGGAATCCCTCCGGAAAGAAGTGGAACTGGTTTTTTACAGAAGGCTGGGTATGGTAGGAATTATACTTTGCCGGATTTAAGTTGTTATTTGGAAGAAATTTATATGACTGTAATTTTCTTTTCCGACAGGGGGCGAAGGTTCCAACGTGATTGGATGATCGCTGTCTCTCCCCACTACTCTATTCTACTAGACTATGGTGGTTCTTCATCATGTCTCACCAGTGAACATGGATATGTAAATCTCACTCGTTTTTGTATCAGGATTTTGAAGAAATTTTATATTAATTAGTGAGTGTCCAATGTTGATGGATAAGAAGAAAGCAAGGATGTGTGAGAGCGAAATTAGTGTTGTCTTCTTCTTGTGATCATATTCATAGACGAGACAGGAGTTATGTTATGGCAAGGACATCTCTCTTATAACCGCCATAATAATGGTACATATTGGCTGAACAAGACAAGTTTATTTGGTAGGTAAGGGTGAGATGAGAGTTAGATGTTTGATTAATGAGTCAATAGAGAGAACTGAGTGGTCATCCTCATGGCACGGCTAGCGCATGCACACGTAGTACCAGATTACAGGTGGAAACGTACATGAGGCCCACCCTGGGATGGCTCATATCTTAAAAAATATTGGGGTGGGTGTGAGATTTGGTGTAGTAATCCTAATTTTGAAAAATTATTAATTTTTCAGACAAACTTAAGGGCGGTAAGTGCAATTTTCTGGGGGTTGTAAAGATACTTACACGAGAACGAAGGACTGCCAGATGCAGCTAACACAGACACGAGGGGTTTAGTTGGGATATAATTATTATTGTTTTTTTTTGGTAAGTATTATTATTATTATTGTTGGTGTGCAATAAAGGTCGATCTAAATTCCCCCCTTCCCCATAAGCTGGACTTAGCGCAGGAGACTAAGTCACTGATATTTTTATAATATTCAATTGCAATTTACGATTGCGTGAGACAGTGTAGAATAAGACCAACATCCATCCAATTCTAGGTTGAATCCTGTAGCTGTTTCCAATTCCCATTCCAATTGCAGCACTTGCCATGGCATTGCAAATGCATTTGCAAACCAACTCCAAAAGCGGCGCCGCTTTGTTGCTCCCCAGATCCTCATCCTCATCCTCATCCTCATCCGCATCCACCTGGATCACTCTCAATCTTGCGAGTGTTAAGCAGAGCAGGAGAATCGGATGGTCAGGAGTTGCGTATTGCAGTGGAAGTGAAAATAGTCAAAGCATTAAAAAAGGAGTTCCTAATTCCAACTATGTGGTGCCGCTCAACAAGTCCTTCTCTCCCACCAATTCTTCCTGTATCACTCGTCCGCTCGCTGAAATTCTACGAGATCTCAATAAGAGGATCCCTGATAACGTCATTAATCCTCTTGATAAATCCATTCCTTGGTAGGAATGCGATACTTAATGATTCCTTCTTTCATGCTTTGATCTGATCTGATCTGATCTGATATAATTTTTATTTTTGTTTTGTTTTGGCTTGTAGGTATCATGCCAACAGGATGTTGAGTTTCTATGCACCTGGTTGGTACCTCTTTCTCTAAACATAATAATTGTCAATATCAGCCAATAATATTCTAAATTAACTTCACCAGATATTCACATATTGAAAACATGTTATACTTTTGTATTGCTATCACTAAAATGACTTCATTTTATATTACTAATCAGCACATAATTAATATTCATATTTTTATTGTGGAAGTTATGGATGACAATGCCCTTTTTTTTTAAGTGTAAATGTAAGCTTAAAATAATTAAAATGCTTTGTTTAACTTTGTGAAGTCTACAAAGTTTAGAAAAAAATTGGTAATGTAATGTAAATTTCTAACGTGGGAATAAGGGCAAGTGCCCCCGGTGGTATCATGCTATTTCTGTCAGCAGTTAATGTTAGACTTTGATTTGTTTGAGGATTGGTTATTAACAGCTACAACTTTGTGGCTCAGGATGGTGTGGAGAAGTGCGAGATGTGATCTTCTCTAACAATGGGAATGTCACTGTTGTTTATCGTCTCACTATAAGAGGATCTGATGGAGAGGTTTTCTTCTTACTTCAAATCATTCATTTTATATTATCTATCTCCATAACTCTATTGCATTATTATAGATGAGAAAGTTTTAGTTTAATCCATTCATAGTTTTGATATGCGGTCAACTGCTGTGACATTTTCGGAGCTTTTGCTAGAATAAATGATTCATTATCACTGCTCTCTCAAATCTACCAGCTGCAAGACATAAGCTTTGATTCATCATTGTTCACATATTTTTACTGTTAAGCTGACAATAAATATTTTATGACTGGCCTTGAAGACACCGTCTGGTTGATATCTAGGTATTCTCATGTTCTTAATTTTCAGTTTCTGGCACTAATGTTCCAGGGCGTTTAATGTTTGTATGGAAATTTTATAACTAAAATCTATTCAACATAATTCATTGTTCCCTAAAAAATCTAAGAGCCCTCCTTTTTGCTTATATGTTTCCTATTTAAGCAATTTTGAAATTTTAGTATAGGTAAATTAGACCATTTATTTCTTTCCACTCAAGGCAAAAATTGAATGTGTCATTCTACTCATTTATCTGAAGGCATACTAATTTTTAAGAATTTTGTGGCAATCTTTTAAGGATAAGCTAGGTTCCCTTCAATTTCATGTGTGTAAAATAATAATACTATACTTAAATAAGTATCCAAGTGATGTGAAAATTCTATTGACAATACTATATAAATAATTATATATGATAACTGATACAACCATATAAAATGAGTTATTACATCATTTCAATATAAAGTTAGGGAGATTCCTTTCTAGAAATAACATTACTTGATGTGAACATAATTGTGCAAATGATTATGAGCAATATATTCAAGTACGAAATTAGAATTTCGACTTGTACACATTGGCATTAGGCACTTTACCAGAATCTGTGAGATAATCTTTTTCAATTCCAAATAATGTATATTTTTTTTAATTGAAAGTAATATAAGTAGAATCTGGGGTATTTATTTGTTTCATATTTGAGGCAGTTTTATATGGGGCTTCATAGCCAAACCTATTATGGTGACTTGTAAATGTTTTATATGGTGCAATTCTTGTGATTCGTGAAGTTTTTACCAAGAGCCCAGGTCATTGTTTGATATTCTTTGTAATGCATCTCTTTGAGCAGTTTTATTTTGCGTCATCAGGAGTGACCTAAGGAACAAGATATTCATGAAATTACAAAAAAGAAGTAAAAACTTGTACGGATTTAGCATATTTGATATTCAAGATTTTCTTACCAATCACATGATTGATTCATCGTTGATAGTGTATATAGTCTGACATTGTATACTGTTACAGGCACATCGTGAGTCAACTGGGACAGTATCAGCAAATGACAGTGACATTGTAGACCCAGTTGCTTCAGCAGAGGAAACAGCTTTCTGCAGAGCATGCGCTCGGTTTGGTCTGGGCTTGTATCTCTACCATGAAGAATAGATGCTGCAAACAACGGGAGGTTGACTTCCTCAAAATATGTCTAGTTGTTTGTTTACTTTGTTGAGAAATATCTCCGAGAAATATATGTAGTTGCTTGTGTACTTTGATTAGAAATTTATCCTCCAAATATATCTAGTTGTTTACTTTGTTGAGAACTCAGGAGTCATGATCAATATATATTTTCCAGTTGATGTAAATATATAGGTATGCACAGCTTATCAAGTTTGGTTTTTGGAACTGACGAAATTAAGCCATCTTTTTATTATTTTGTGATTCTGAATTCCTCAAATTACAAATCGTTTAAAGACTGTCTTCAAGATTTTGGGGAACTGCTATCACCTCAATGACCAGGGCGGCCGCATACATTTATGAAGCCTGTTGTGGAACATCAGTTTCATGTGTTTTTTACATAATACTTCAATGTAGTGAACACAGAAGACATCAAAACCTGCGTTAGAGGTCACAAATGCGACTTGAAAAATATACAGGCAAACCATTTAACTTTGATAGACAGATTAAATCTTCTTGTGTTCTTTTACAAATCCCAAACTGCACTTGATTTGTTGGCATCCTTAATTTGAAGGCATAGAAGAAGGAAAATGGAGGGCCCTAACATTAATGGAACTGATTCTACACATGTAAGGAAAAGTCTAATCATTTTCCAGTGATACGATTCAAACATCTTATCAATATGCAATATGATAGTACTAACATTTCTACTTTCAAAGAATCAGGACGTTTGTGCCACAATGGGATAAAATAAACATGTACAAACTTCAAATTGGTGAACATTCATGTTTGATTTACTTGTGCAATAGACAGCCCTGGTATTGTACAGACATGGGCAGAAGATTTAACATGTATGCACATAAATTCTTTTACATAATATTATCTATTGTAACAACCTCAACTATTTTCTCCGTTTAATTTGACTTTGGTGATCAAGTCCTATATATCATGGTCTCAGAAGTTTTGGACCTGTGTTTGAAGACATCCAAGATGTTATCACATCCACAAGAAGGTCTAAATCCTTGGATACATTTGCCCGTATAATCTTTGAGTCCACACCTAATGAATTGCCAATTTCTTTGGCAACAGTTTCCCATGGTGTCCCCACAGTCAGATTGGCAATAAGCTCACTTCCACGATTAACTGCATCAGCCATTGCTGGTGGAACATCAGGGAGCGCCTGCAAGATGAGTAACATTTAAATTGTTTGCTTCTTTCACCAAGGAATGAACAAAACAAGGGGTCTCCTCACACGGACAAGAAACATCATAAAAAGTGTACAGTAGGGTTCACGGCTATGAAGGTTTGGTTCAAGAAGAATATTTGATATAGGTAGAAAGATACCTGTTGTAGAGGGAGCCCATGATCTCCGGGCAGCAAGCGAATTGACATGTCTAGCAGTGAACTAATAGCTGATTCTGAGCTAAGAAGCTGAGCTAGTGTTGAAGTTTCATCAATTCCGTCATCCTTGAACTTTATCAGAAGATTCCTAGAAATGCCGTAGTATGATTTTATCTGAAGAAGAATGAAGCATCTTTCATGTAAGTTTCCAAAAAGAAACTGCAGTTCAGAGGGAGTTGCAGTTCATTACATTAATATTCAATCCATTGAAAACGTGTCCCCTCTTAGGAAAACGTGGTGCAAACTTGTAATATTTGCATTCAAAAAGTATCAGACTACCATATGCACTGTTTTCAAGAACTGAATACACATTTCAGAAAGAAAAAGGAAAACAAAGTTGAAATAGAATAAAACAAGACCATTATGAAAAACTGACAAAATATCTAAAGTCAAACATGCATGAAAAATGAGGAAATCTTAAGAGAAATAAGAACATATCCATCACATAAATAACTAAACAAAATTTGAGGTAATAAACAGTTGGAGGTTTAGCATACAAGTCGTCTAGTTTCTTCTGGTTTGGGAGTAAAATCTTCTCTTCCCTTTACCAAGTCCATGTACAAAGGAGGGAGTTGCTCAACCAAAGGAAGAACTTGCTTCATGATGGGAGGGCTAAGGTTTTCCATCTGCTTTAAAGTCATTTCTGCCTGCACGCATTCCATTAGAACAGGTCTCAAATTAGAAAATGCTAGTGGTTAGCAAGCTCAGTTATGGAGAGAGAGGTGAAACACCACGGCAAAGATAGACATGTTGAGAAGAAACATGAGAAAGCAGAAAAGCAAGATTTTCAAACAGTAAATATCTCTCTGGTGCTTATGCCATTGAATAATTTTAAGTAATTACAGCACTAGCTTCATAATGCTAAAAAAATTACATTACATTGAGTAGAGTTTTTAAAACCCCAAAGTTGATTTCATACAAAGAGCAAGTAGCCAGATCATAACCCGTGCTACCACGACACAAATTTGTGTTGGTGAATATCCTGTAGCTTGTGGGAATTCGATATGAAGTCAAATCCCAACTTACTTGAAACTAATCTTGATGATCAATCAATGAAGACTTGGGAGCAATTTCCTCAATGATCACCTTGGTTCCTTTAAATTTTCTCTCAATTAAGACCATGAGTCTTCAATTCAACCATGCACATGTCCTTTGGGCCAAGGTTTTCAAATCTGGCACCCCATATCGAAGATGAACTCCCATGTCATGCCATCCATTAATGGATGGAGGTCTTTGGATTCCACATTTTCTCAAATGGAAGCTCTTGAATTATAAGTCAAGACTGAAATCTCAGCCATTCACTCAAGATCCCCAAAGGAGGAGTCCAAACCAACCAAGAAGAAGAAGAAGAAGAAGAAAGCATGAAGAACATGCAAAATCAAGCCTGTGCTATGGCACAGTTGCCTATCGTTGTGGAACAAGATCAACTTGTCGCAACACAATCTCTCCGGACTACTTTTTGTGATAGCTGCTAGCTAGAATTGAATAAAGAGCAAGAAGGGTTGATCCTAGTTTAAAGGAAATTAATCCACCAACAAGGATCTAATCCACCACCAAATCCTCTTACAATGGAATTTGGGTAAAAGAAAGGCAGAATACAAAAATAACACTTTTAAGTTCTAAAAGAAAATTCTCAATTTTTATACCAAACTATCAAGTCTAAGTCTTTATATGAGAGAGATAAGTTTTAATAGAGACTTTACAAAGCATGAAAAATGACTAAAAAGTTCTTATAAATAAGTACGTAAAGACAAAATTAAAAGGGTAAACCAAAAACAAAATATACAAAGTAGTTGCAAAGAAGGGCAAGTTATTTCACGGCAAGACATAATTGAATCGCAACAAGAGCAGTAACTCGCACAAAAAGAAATGGTCCAGAAAGATTATGTTATGGCGGGTTGATCTTGTGCCGCAACAAGAACAACAACAAGCAACTATGTCGCGGCGCAGGTTGGCAATCAAGAATTCTGCCTTGCTTCCTTGGCCTTCTTTCATGCGGTTCGACTTCACTTCTTTCTTGGAACATTGTATGCATCCATTTGATAAACTTGGACTCTTTAGGCTTTCACTTAGGAAGGTTGAAATGCTTGAACTTCATTTGTTTGCATGGATTGAAATCACTGTTGCCTTTCTTGAAGGTATTGGATTTGTTGTGCATGGTCTTAAACATGATTTGCAAGAGCATGTTTGGTATTCTTTATTGGGCATGGATGGTTTGAAGGTACTCTAAAAGGCTTGAAAGACAATTTGGAGGCACTAAAACATTGAATGTTAAAGAGGCTTCTAAGCTCACAACTGGTCTAAGACTTAAATATATATCATACTCCCTTGGTTAACAAGGACTTCTCCTCAAATCCATATCATTGTTTTCATTTTTCAAGTTAACAACAACTTTACTTGAAACACTACTTTGTTCTTTTGCAATTTCTTTTTCAATTTTATCCTCTTCCTTAGCCACTAACAAAGTATCATTGGGCAAAAATTGTTTCTTCATCAATTTCATCATTCTTGCCCATGATTTTATTCCATCTTTTCCTTCTTAATCTCTTTGTCTATTCAAAATTTTCCACCATAAAAATAAAGAAATATGGTCTCTAATCCTCAAGATGGCAATTGTACTTTTTATTTCATCCGACCAATCCATTAGCTCAAGCAACATATCAATCTCATTCAACCATTACAAAACTTCAACTAGGTCTAGGGATCTTCCAAATTTGGGTCCATCAAATTTCTCATGCATTTCAACTTTAAGGTTTTGAACGCGATCTTTAACCTTCATATCTTTAAAACTCAAATAGAAGTGAGTTGATGGGGAAGATTCTCTTCTTGCCATTATTCAAAAGGAATAACATGCGAAAGTGTTTAGGCTAGAAACGTAATTGGACTTGGGTTTGATAAGTTCTTGAGCTTGAAAACATTGGATCCGAAGAGGAAAGGTATAAAGGTAATTTGGATAAAGGGTAGAATGATAAAATATAACTAAGATATTTAAGGTGAATTAAAGGTTAATGATGAGATTAGAGTAATAGTGATGAGGTGAAAAGTATTTAGGGCACTAATGGTATTTAAGAAAAGAAACTTATGTGGCTATGGTTGATTGTAATTAATGGCTTAAAGACTGATTAAAGAGGTTACAAATTTGTCAAACAAGTGTGGTGAATTGATGGGGTAAAGGCAAAGAATTTATGTATGCAAAACCAACACAAAATAACCTAGAAACTTCTTTCATCCTTCTAACAAATCATGCAACCAAAATGCAATAAACTTTCAAGCCATCACAAATGCAATTCTAGTAGAATTTTTTTTTTACGTTCCAGCCTCAAAATTTCAATTTCCTATTCAATTTAATCACCACAATACAACTACAATTCAACCTAACAGCGCTTATACCAACTTGATATATAGTGGATCTTAATCCTACATATATTTAGTCTAGAAACATCCACAAAATTCATCCCAAAATCCAGCCATGATCAAGCAATAAACCATGCAATTTTCATGCTAGATTTCATGCAAATTCAACCTGAAACAATGTAATCTTCAATCATAACACAAATACAAATTCAACTCCAATATTCAACCTTCCAATATCACATAACAACCCAAAGAAAGGTAGAAGTATTGAAGCTCAAATCTCAAACAAGTGTTTAATAACTTACTTGAAATAAAAGATGCGAGAAATTGAACTCAAGTTTAAAGGATTATTGTCCACCAACTTGAGGTTGATCTAAGCATAAAAAACTCTTTATTCAAACTTAAAGGAAGACTCTACCCATTTGTTTCAAAATTCATCAACTTGAATCTCTACAACCAAACTTCTCTTGCAAACAAAATTGGATAAAGAAAGATAAATTTTCACAAGAGCCAAAAAAGCTTCATGGAAAACAAACAAAGCACAAAGTTTTTCAAAGTTTCATAAATTCATCCAAAAACAAAGTTTTTTGACAAGAGAGAAGAGTATTTTATATAAGCTTTACAAAGCACGAAAAATTACTAAAGATTAGATTTAAAAAAAGCGAACAAAAGGCAAAATTACAAGATTTATATATGCATGAACAGGTTGTGCTGTGGCAGGACAAATTTGGATTGCAGCATGGGCAGTAGCTTGCACAAGCAAAATTTGTGCAAAAAATTTGTGTTGTAGTACAGTTGTAGCTCTTGCCATGGCACAACTTACCCTTGCATGCAATAACTTTGTATATTTTGCATTTTGTTTACCTTTTTAATCTTGTCTTTATATACTTGTTTATAAATACTTTTTTTAGTCGTTTTTTATGCATTATAAAGCCTATATAAAGGCTTAGATTTGACATTTTGATATGAAAATTGAGACTTTTCTAGTAGAGTTTAAAGTTGTTACTCTTTTGTTCTACATTTCCTTCACCCAAATTCCATTTCAAGAGGATTCGGTGGTGGATTAGATCCTTGTTGGTGGATTAATTTTCTTTAGACTAGGATCAACCCTTCTTGCTCTTTATCCAATTCTAGCAAGGAGAATTGGTGGTGCTCTTTGAATCAAGTTATTGGAGATATCCTTTATACTTGGTTCAACCATGTCTTGCACATATCAATCAAGTAACTTTTAATCTTTCTTAGAACTTGGATTGATTGAGATTTTGTGTTGTTTGTGTGTTGAAATTGTGAAGAAAAGGCCTGGATTTCTACCTTTCCACCCCTGTTAAGTTGAAGCTTCTAGGCCTTGATCTTTTGGGTGATAGTTTGGTGAATTTAGTGTGGATTAGAGGCTTGACTCCATATCATTACGAGTATAAGAGCTGCTAGAGTAATTTGCAGTTGCATTGTGGTGATTAAATTGAATGGGAAGTTGAGATTTTGAGGTTGAAACGCAAAAAGAAAATTCTGGCGGAATTGCATTTGTGATGTTTATATTTATTGCAATTTGATAGCATGAGTTGATAGAAGGAGGAAAAAAGTTTCTAGCTTATTTTGTATAGGTTTTGCATGCATAAATTTCTTTGTCTTTACCTTATTAATTCACCACATTTATTTGATAAATTTGCAATCTTTTTAATAACCCTTTAAGCCATTAATTATAAGCAACCATAGCCATATAAATTTCTTTTTTTAAATACCATTAGTGTCCTAAATACTTTCCACCTCACCACTATTACCTTAATCTCATCATTAATCTTTAATCCACTGTAAGTAGTTACCTTTTATTATTCTACCCTTTACCCAAATTACTTTTATACCATTTCTCTTTGAAATCAACACTATCCTAGTTCAAAACATTTCCAAGCCCAAGAATTTATTTAACCTAAGTCCAATTATATCTCTAGTCTAAACACTTTCCCATATCATTCCCCTTAATGGCAAGAAAAGAATCTTACCTGTCACCTTACTTCTTTTCGAGGTTTAAAGATATGAAGGTTAAAAATCACATTCAAGACTTTAAGGTTGAAAGGCATGAAAATTTTGATAAACACAGATTAGGAAAAACCCTCGATTCGGATAAAGTTTTGCATTGGTTGAATGAGATTGATATGTTGCTTGAATTAATAGATTGGTCGGATGAAAAAAAAAAAGTGCAATTGTCATCTTGAGGATCAGAGACCATTTTTCTTTACCTTTACGGTGGAAAAACTTGAATAGGCAAAGAGATTGGGAAAGAAAAGTTTGAATAAAATTATGAGCAAGATTAAAGAAATTGACGAAAAAGCAATTTTGGTCCAATGATAATTTGGTAGTGGCTAAGGAAAAGGATAAGATTGAAAAGGAAATTGCAAAGAAACAGAATGGTGTTTCAAGTAAAGTTGTGAACTTGAAAAATGAAAACAATGATATGGATTTAAGGACAAATCCTCTCCAACTAGGGGAGAATGATATAAATTCAAATCTCAACTCACTTGAAACTAATCTTGATGATCAATCAATTGAAGACTTGAAAGCAATTTCCTCAATGATCACCTTCATTCCTTTAAATTGTCCCTCAATCAAGACCAATAACCTTCAATTCAACCATGCATATGTCCTCTAGGCCAAGATTTTCAAATCTAACAAGAATAAACCCCATGTCCAAGATGAACTCCTGTGCATTCAAGAAATGTTCATGCCATCCATTCTTAACGCATAAAGGTCTTTAGATTCCACATTCCTCACATGGATGCTTTTGAATTAGAAGTCAAGACTGAAGTCTCAACCATTCACTCAAGATCCCCAAAGATGTAGTCCAAACCAACAAAGAAAAAGAAGAAGAAAGCACAATAAAGAAGCATAATCAAGCTTACGTTGCAGCATAGATTTGGCCCACCATGGCACAATTGCCGAATGCTACTCCTACTGTGGCACAATCTTTTTGTGCAAGCTGTTATTCTCATCACAGCACGAATATGTCCCGTTGTGGCACAATTTGCCTCTGCATGCAACTACATTGTATATTTTGCCTTTTGTTTACCCTTTTAATCTTGTCTTTATGTACTTAATTATAAAGACTTTTTAGTCATTTTTCATATTTTGTAAAACCTATATAAAAGTTTCTCTTTCTCATGTAAAAACTTAGCCTTGATATTTTGATATGGAAATTGAGGTTTTTCTCTTAAAAATTAGTTGTTACTCTTGTGTTCTACCTTTCCTTTACTCAAATTCCATTGCATGAGAATTTGTTGGTGGATTAATTTTCTTTAGACTAGGATCAACCCTTCTTGCTTTTTATACAATTCTAAGCAAGGAGAATTGGTGGTGTTCTTTGAATCTAGATGGTGGAGATATCCTTTGTACTTGTTTCTACCTTACCTTACACTTATCAATCAAGTAAGCAACTTTTAATCTTTGTTTGAACTTGGATTGATTAAGGGTTTTTAAGTAAAGGTAAAAATAGAAGACTAAGTTTATCTTGGAGGTGGATGAATATGATGAATAAAAAACACAATACAAAGAAGAACATGCCATAAATTAGAAAACCTAGTAATCAACTTGATGTCAAAACAACTTTAATATTAATTGTGTTTGTTGAATTATAAGAGTGGAAGGGCAAAAATCATTCAGAGGAAGACATGTAGCTGCATGATCAAAGAGACTCAAAGCATGGTAGATAAGCACACATTAACGCAAGTGATTCTATGACTGATACTGAGTGAAAGAATTCTAGGAAGAGTTGGACAAGCATCCTATGTTCCTTGAAAATTGAATATTATGAAAGTTTATAAACAGATTCTTTATAAATACCTTAACTAAATTTCAATAAAGGAGCTGTCTCATAAATATTGTTAAAAAAATGTTGCAACATAAACACAAGCTCTAATAGCATGATTTATGACTAATCAAACTAAAAGAATTTAGTAATTTTGATTCTCACCCCAAGCCGGATTGTTGGGAATTCTGCAATTTGAGATAGAAGAGGTCCAATGCTTTGGGCCATTGGCACAATAACAGGCGAGAACAAAGGGACAGCTAAACTTGCCTCCTATGAAATTATGAGCAGAATTTGTTTCAGAACCAAATCAGTAACAGAGAGTTTAGATAGTCCATATTTAAGGATGATAGCTTACTGATAAAAATAAAAATTATTAGGATGATAAAATATTTCAAAAATAAGAAAAAACTAAGAGTACTCTGAGATATCTGCGACCTAATAGAACAGACAGATAATTCGACCTAATAGAACAGACAGATAATTTTCTGGTTTACATCCATTTGTTTATGCCAGACTGGTAGATTCATTTGAAATGCCTCATAAGTTAGTTTAATTAGTGTATCATCTCCAATTGCTAACTGAGCCCAAAAAAAAAGTTTTGGTGGGCTCATGGAATGTATTTCTCTTTATTAATCTCCCCATTAAGTTAATTAATGTATTGTGAAGAATTACAGTACCTTGTTGTTGAAAGCCATCAATATATTACCACTTCTTTGCACAGCATATCTTGATCCTGATCAAAGTCAAGTCAATGATCCTATGAAAAGTTGCAAACCAAAGTAGTTGCCTCATTAAAGTATTATGATATAGGATGATCTTGCACTACCAATTAGGAGGTGGATGACAGATCCTAGAGAATGGCCAATGCCGAAAGTAGGAAGATCTTGTACCTGTATAATAAACATCTCTGAGTTCTATGTACTATTTTGTAGGGTAAATCCTCAAATAAGATGAATGCCTGTCAGTAGATTATAAGTCAAAACTCACTGTTTCTTGTAAAAACCGCAAGCACCTATCAACTTTGAACTGAACTTCATCAGCAATGTAGAAGTAATCAAATCCACTAGGATACGGAGTTGCAATCACCAAAACACCCCTAAGCCACAAAAATTAAATCACAATTTTTCTAGTTCTCAGCTATAGATGATTAATTAGAGTCCACCACCAATAACTGTGAAGAGAATTAACAGAGAAAAGAACAGGAAACTGGATTGCATTTCCCAGCTGATGTAAAAATGATGCGATGAACTGAAAATTTTCAATTTACAAGTAAACATTTTTATCATGCATGCAAGGCAGAAGTATAGGGTATATACTACCACTGGACATAAAAACTTGCATTAATAAGCATCATATATGCAGCAACAAGTACCACATACAGACTATCAAAGCACCTATACCTGCTAATAAATATGTGATGAGCATGAAAAGATAAATACACAACCTTTGTACGTAATAGCAACTTACTTTTCTGAAAGGCGCTCAAGAAACCAGCGGTAAGTAAGCTGGGGGGCAGCTCCAACAAATATACCACCAATGAAATGGACCACTGACCAAGGTTTACTGCTTCTTGGTTTGAGAACCCATGCTCCCTGTGATTTTATAATGGTGGACTAGTTAAATTATGATATCGGTAACATGCATTAAAAAAAAAAAAAAACTTTGAATCAAAAAGTGAAGATGTGTTGCTCATTATACACCATTGATCTAAGACTTACGCATTGCTACTCATCTCAGGTTTTGAATCCCAGAAATTTTTTTATTAACCTTCAAAAATAGACATTCCTCAAGCATTACCTTTCAATAATTTCTTTAAAAACCTATAGTGAGTTGATCTGAAATCATAATATTTTGCAAGTAAATCTTGAGAATGTCTGCGTTGGCAATGGACTTCTATTTTTAGCTATTTCATAGAAATTGTTCAGATTAGACAATAATTCCTGCAGCGTATGTTTGCTTTTTGTCATCTCCCAAATGCAATAGTTTCGTAGGTTTTGAATAAAATAGTAATTTAACATTCCAATTGCCGTATTGTCAAAGGAGTTCCTGCATCTCTTATATTAAAGCTTAATGGGATATCTGAATATTTTATTGGCATCCTTTAGGCAATTTCCTAAGAACTGGAATTGGTGCTAGTTTTAAAGATCATATGGAGAGATAACTTATGTTAGGAGAGTGGCCAATCAAAGTCTGGGCTTCTGTGCTTAAGTTGGCCTAAACAAAGCCAAAACCCAGAGTTCCAATATATCATACTCAACAGTTACTCCGGCTATTTCTCTGGTTACGAGTAGTGGCAAGGGCTGTTCACATACAAGTAAAATACTTAAGCTATAAGGACGGATGCAACCTTCAATAAAATTAGCAGAAGTGATTGCAGGAGAAATCTTCTATTAACAAAATAAAACCGTATGAAGCCCAAAAACTTGGCAGAATTATTTACAAGTGGATAATTTAGGACGGAAAAAACTTTTTAAAAAGAGAGAGAGAGAGAATATGAATAGTAACAAGAAAATGTATTGACGAGTTATGAAGCAAAACCTATGGGAAATGAAATAACACCTCAACTTCAGTCCAGTCTCTTAAACCGCCCCAAGCATCTTGTGATTGCTGCACCGTCTCTGTAAGTAATCTGAAGGTAGAATAAAGCCCTTGAGTCAAGTTATGAAGTTATAGTAACTAACATGGTAAGCGTTTTGAATGAATTATGTATAACCAAAAAAGATCTTCAATATCATTAAAATAATGCTTAGCCATAGCCAAAAGAGATTCAATTGGAATTGATCCAAAAAAAAGTTTCTTTGACAGCACTTTTATCAGAAAATGATAACAAAAATCGATGAAAAAGAACCTCTCAATATCACGGTAAAGTTGAATTCCAGTAGAATTAGGCTGTTGATTCCTGCCTCGGTCATCATAGCTACAGTAAATCGTGTGGGGATGATGAAGATGAGAAGAACGAGAGATGCTAATTGATCGATTTTGAAAATTAGTTAACCTCCGAGGTTGATGACGATGACGGAGAAGAAGATGCGGATGGGTCCAAAGACAAGTAGCCATTCTTCATCTAAATGATTTCTCACTTTTGTCATTCATATTTATTTAGTCCAAATCAAATTGTATTTTTCTTGGCCCCCAATTTTCTTGTTATTACCAGGGATCCCTCATCTTTTACTTTCGTTTCATTTGAGTCACTGTACAATCTCCATTTGCATTCCTTCTCTCTTTTGCTCCCCGCCTCCCCGCCAATGCCCAGTGAATCCAAAATTAGGAAATTAATTCAACGAACACATGTTTAAGCTATCCCTTCTTCGCAACCACTCCTCAACATGCCCATTTCTTCTTCTTGCCTTTTCTCCATCAATCAACAACTTTGAGAAATGATTCAATACACTCGCACTATAAGCAAAGAGTTCCCATACTGGAATGCCTCGAGAGGTGCTGACCATTTCTATGAGTACTGTCGTTTTTTGGGACGAGAGGGTGTGCTTTCAGAAATGGGAAATTGCATAAAAATGTCGTTATTTCCAAAATTATTACAGATCCCACAAAGATGTGGCTCTTCCTCAAGCTTGGCCTCGCTCAGATCATGTGCCATTGGATCCTCCTCATGCCAGACAATGACGCGTAAATGCCATGTTCCTCACAATGAACGTAGCACTGATAAACATGTTCTTGAAGGTGAGATATTTTGCAAGCTTAGAAATCATTTAACATCAGTCATTCACTCTTCTGTCTACTGCCTGCAGGCATAGACTTATATTCTTTGCTGGACCGATATAAACCTCTCGTGTTCGCCAAGAATTAATAGAATTAATACCTTTTCGTTATGATGAAGGCTTTAAGAGGAGCAAATACTGTTTCCACGGTAGAGGTTATGAAGTCAACGTAATGCCATACAGTATGGGTGTATTCCTGTTATACTCTGCAATTATTAGGACCTCCCATTCAGGGATGTCTTGGACAGGAGCAAAATTTTGTGTTGTCATCTATTACGGGGAAATTGCATTTTTTAAGTACAAGTTGTTTTCCATATCGATAAAAATGTAGCTGAGCATGTACCATATTCTTTTACCTGACCAGGAGACTCTTTGTGTGGCATAAAAATCAGGAGGTTATGATTCCTTCCATATGACTGCCTATCAACTAATGGTAGAGAAGGAAAAATCATCGTATATCCTACTAAATCAAGGAATGCTTGTAAGTTATGGCAGAGAAGATACAAACATCTACTTAACAAGGGTGTGCATGAATATGAACTGCATAGATTGCAGTCTATGAAGCAGTGTGGCAGTCAGAATCACAAGATTTTGTGGTATTTTATGTCTCCGCCATTTTCCATAAGCAGTATGCTGATAATAATCCAAAATCCTAGCTTGCTGCATATGCCACAGTGCATTCACGCAACTAAACTATTGTAAATAGTGGGAGTGACTCATACCTGCAAATTTTGAATTTTTTATTTTTGGCAATTCAAATTTTGAATGTTGAATCAAGTGATTTTCTCAAACTCAATGTTTGATGTAATTAACTTATATATTTTGATGACACGGGGCGTCTCCTTTGCACCCACGCCACACATGTTATGAGAACTTGAAGGAGAAGAGGAAGCGGACGAGGAAGAGGAAGAACGAAAAAGAATCCTAAACTGGAAGCTTCAGGATTACAAAAAAGAAGAGGAGCATGCCTATGTTCGCTCCGAGCATGTTGACAACTGAATTGAATGCGGCAAGTACTAAGATCAGAAAAATAGGAGCTTACTTAGAGGAGATATTTATTGCAACACAACACCCAAATAAGTATGTTTTTTTATGTACTCAAACTACATAATGTAATTACACAACATAATTCACTGGCATATAGTATAACATTCTGCAACTGTAAGATTAAAATCAGATGGATTCAGCTGGGTGGGACTGGTAGGTGCGGCGTCGAAGTTGAGAATCTTGAGTGGGCTGCTGCAAGAAGATTCTTGTTGGATCATTTGGATCAACATATCTGCAAGAAAGCAAAGAAATGAGAATTTTAACCGACAAACCCTTCATAAAATTGCCTTCACCACTAAATCATATAGCTAAATATGAAACTTACGCATGTTTCATCATTTCA
This sequence comes from Anacardium occidentale, assembly GCA_026122585.1. Classification (NCBI taxonomy): domain Eukaryota; kingdom Viridiplantae; phylum Streptophyta; class Magnoliopsida; order Sapindales; family Anacardiaceae; genus Anacardium; species Anacardium occidentale. The sequence continues at coordinate 349,505 of JAJEJH010000183.1, forward strand.
TCAACTGGAGTTTGTGCTGCCAGTAAAGGATCTACTCGAGGTTCTGCTGCCATATTTGCTTGTTGATTATACTGTCTAACTGATGAGATCAGGTTGAAAAAGAGAGGAACGAAGGTACCACAACCCCCTTCCTTAAACAAAATCTTGAAAGAATGGGTGGAGTATAAAGCCCTATGTTCATTTTCTGGGACCACCTGTGATTTATACATGCAGTAATCAGTATCTAATAAATTAAAAATAGTAAGATCGAAGAAGTGTCTTGATGGTATACTTACAGGCTCCACAAGACCAGAAATATTGTTGCAGTGAAATATTGGCTGGTTAAATTTCTCACCATGGACGTAGAGCTGTCAATAGACCAGCTTAAAAATTAGTAAATTGGTCATAGATGCATCACAACAAATTGTAAAACCCACTGATTGACCACTGCCCTTGTCATCCGTCCCTTCTTTCCCCTTGGAAAGATGATATACAAAGATGTCAAAAGTGAAAAAAAGAAGAGCAGGAAAAGTCTGGGGCCAGAAAATCCAGGCTATTAATAAAAACTGTGCTTCACAAGATTTATATTTAAAAAAAATATATACTCACAAGGCTGAACACAAAGTCTAGAGGGAGACCCAATATGCCACAAATATAAATTACATTCAAGGAAACTTGTGGGATGTAATCCCTTTTAAGTAGCTTGCATGCACTAGTTAATGCACTTCTTCCAGAATTTGACCCAAAATTTTCCTAAAGAACCAGTCACAATCATAAAAAATGTCTCATTTATGTGTGGGTAAGTCACTCCATGTCTAAGCCCACTTTCACTAAATTATCATTGCAATCCATACGTGTACTCATGATTCAGGGTATGGAGAAAGTTGTTCACTGCTTAAGCTTTGCACACCAAATCCATGAGATATCCCACTCACTCTTTTATTAAATATGACTGAATTCCAAAATATATACACAATGAGTGTACCATATTATCATTTGTGGAATATGCTATAACATCAGATTAGAAATTTTAGTGATTTAGCAGCACAATTAACTCTTAAGACACAGATGCATGATACTAACCAGCACCTGATGCGAGGAAAAAAAAAAAAATAAAAGAAATAAAAAGAAGCAAGCTATAATATTAAAGTCCGTAAAAATTGAGTCAACCACTCAACCCCTTATGTAAATTTCAGAAGAATCAAGCAGGAAAGCAGTACATGGGTTGATCATGTACCAGAGGCATATCAAAGGCAACAAGGTTTCCAACAGGTTTACTTGCAAGAAAGACCATGCGGAAATTTGACAAGTACAAGAGGCATATCAAAGACAACAAAGTTTCCAACAGGCAAAAAAGGCAACAAGAGCAAGATCTGAGCAGGAACGCAGTAGATGGCTTAATCACATACCAGAGGCATATCGAAGGCAACAAAGTTTCCAACAGGTTTACTAGGAACAAAGACCATGCGAATATTCGACAAGTATATTGTCCCCTTTGCTTTTACGTTGCCCCCATGAGCTCTGAATACAGAAGGCAAGAGTAGGTTAAATTGCTAAGACAACGCATCTACATCATAAAAGCTTCTCCGTACTTAACTATTACTGTAAAGATTTCATTTTCTTCTTTACCCATTATGTTTCCTTATTCATACAAGTCCAAACAATGCATCATTTTCAAGAACATACTAGCTTTTCAACGCCCAAAACATCAATAATCAATAATCCTAACCAGAAAGTACAAAATCAAATTTACCAAATGAAATTATACGGTATTTGAAACGCACAAATAAAATTTTGCCAAACACTACAACAACAAATCTTTAGAGTGGATTATTTATAAAGCAAATTAAGTTTAAAAAAAAAAACCCTAAATCCACGTAATATAATGTTAGGCAGTTATAATCTTCCATAACCCCAATTTCTTTTGATCTGCTATAAAATCATCCACAAAAAAGAAATAAAGATGAAAACGATTAATAAGGAGCAAACCCAGGAATCTTATTGAGATCAAATTCCACGCCATCTCGAGCGAGCACGAATAACTCATTGTGGAAGGGCACTGGCATCCCATGGGGAAACAGTTGAGGATTGAGAGCCATGGATCCAAACAATAACAATAATAATAATAATAAATAGATTACGTCGAGAGAGGGAATAAGATTAAAAATAGGCTGACTGCCTATTTCCACCCTAACTTTGATAAAGTAACTTTTTCATCCTTAAGTTTGAAATTTTCATTTACCCCCCTCTTATCCATATTCGTTTACAAAACATTCCTATGCAATCGAGTTGAGAGAGTTAGTTAAGTTATTTGACATGGAGACTACATAATGATATTTATCACCAGAAATTTATGAGGGGTGGGCAAATAAAATTTTCAAATTTAATCAGATGAGAAGATAGTTTGCCAAAGTTTGGGTGGGAAATTATATCTCCGCCTTAACTATAAAGCCAAGCAAACGTGTAATGGAAGGTCTGGGTCTTCTTGAATACCCACCACCCACGTTTTGTCCAAACGAAAGTTTCGTAAATCCAATCATCTCCATTTTCATCCCCTTAGAATTTAACAAATTTTTGGGTAAGACTTATTTTTTTGCTCAGTTGTTTTTGTGAGGGTAATGGGAAATAACAAAGCATTCCACAATAGAGAAAATGTGTAGGTATTGCAGGTTGATACTAACATCCAATGCAATACCATTTGATGCGAATGAATTTTTTATAAACTTATTTGTCCTCGATTTTATTACTTAATTTAAAGTTATGTCATCCATATAAGATAATTTTTATATCATTTTACGTAATGGCTTTTGTTAATAGAAACGAACGAACACATAAACTTCTTAAACTTAAAAGTGGGAAATATCGTTTTATCAAAGTTTCATGGGAAATAGTCATTCAACCTTCCTAAAATTATGTAATATTAGATTCACAATCCTATTTGGTTATCTTGGTTAGAAAAAAAAGTTCGTAAATGATTATTATTTATTTGAATAATTTTAAAATATGGGTTTTTTTATAATTTATTTAAAATATTGAAGTGCTAAAAAATTATACTATATTATGTGTTAATTATTTAAACTAAGGAGTTTATACAATTTTAGTCAATACTCCAAGGATTATACATATATAATTAAGAGAATAATATAATACCATTATATCCATCAGTCTAATCTTATGTAAATCTTAGCTCTTTCATCTCATTTTCATCAAGAATTCCAATAAGTTTTCTCCTAAAAATCAAAAAATTAAGCAACAATTTCATTTAAATTAAACTAAGTAATTTTATTTTTCCGTTGTTTCCCGTTTTTTATATAAATGATAGTTATGAAATTGAGTTAGAATTTGCGTGAAATATGAAAAAATCATGGGTAGGTGCAAGAAGGCATTTCTGCATTTAGTAGTATTTTGCATTTTAATTAAGGATTCTTGTGAATTTGAATTGGATGTGTGATTTATAACCTTATTTTATCATCAAATGCTGTAAAATTAAGTTAGAATTTTTGTTAAACATGGGTAGTCATGATACCGTAAAATAGACATATTTGCATTGAGTAGAGTTAACTCTAATTTTGATTCATATTTTTACGTCAATTTTATAATTTATTTAGCATCCTTGTGAATTTGAGTTAGAAGAACTTTGTATTTTCTTCAATTTTCTCTCTTTCTTTTTTTTAATCAAGGATTAATATGAATTTGAACTAAATTTTCTAAAAATTGTCAAGAAATCGTGAGCATGAGCGGTTTTGTGCAATAGGTGATATTAGATGCACTATGTGTGATTATGTCTAGGGGCTTAATTGCAATTTTATAAAATGTAGAGGTTATATTTTGGTGTATTTGATATTTTTTACAATTAGGGTTTATTTGTTACTTTTTGGGATATGAAGATTAGATGCACTATGTGTTATTATGTCTAGTGGGCTTAAGTGCAATTTTATAAAATGTAGAGGTTATATTTTGGTGTATTAGATATTTTTTACAATTAGGATTTATTTGTTACTTTTGGGATATGAAGCTTTTTGGTCTTTACAAGATTGTTGAACATGTCTAAAGTAGAATCTTTTTTTATTGGTTACAGACAATATATTTTAAAGAATAACAATACAATGACCTATGTTGGTGAGAAACAAAGAATGGTGATTATTGAACCAAATACAACATACTTATGTAAATTTAAAATGGCTAAAATATAAACCTAGATAAGGGTGAATAGGTTTTTAGAAAACTTTATGAAAACTTAAAACTTTTTTACTATTCAAAAGTATTCAAATACCACAGCCAAACAATCAATCAGCATAAATCATACAAATATTAAGCATATAAAGTAAAGAGATAAAAACAAAGAAATGTTTAGTCGATTTAGAGTGGTTCGAAACTTCTCCACAAGTCTTTTGTGTCTAGTACTCCAAGCAACCTCGTTTAAAAATTCTACTCCTATAATTTCAATAAACCATAAATTATAATAGTTTTTTATCAAGAGATTTCACATTTATACACTAATTTTACTTAGGGATTTTGCCCTTTTCGTTTCTTAATAAAGTATGAAGAGAAAAGTGAGAAGAAGAATAGATAAGAATGAAGTATAGGCTATTGCATGCTAATCTCTAACTCTTTTTCTTTAAATTTAATCCAATATATAGTATTTGGATTGAAAAGAGCCATTGGAGTAATTTTAGAGTCGTTGATGAAAAGTTGTGCATAGACGCACAATCATGCGCTTATAGTGCACTACCGTACTCCCTTTAATAAATGCATTCCAATAGTCAGTTTTGTAAATTTTGCCAAGCATACACAGTCGTGCTTCACCTTTCCATGTATGTCTCTTCGACTTCTAAAAGTTCACACGAGATCCATGCACTATCAGCATATGAGACATACATGAGCTGATTTTCCCTTGAGCAAGGGCATGTGTCTTTTGTACATGATTGTGCTTCTCATAGGCTTGACTCATCTTTGAATTGGCATGACAACATGACACAGGCATGTGACTATTTTTCTCTTAACGCACAATCGTGTATCATTGTTGAGCATGATCGTGTGTTGCTTAAGGCTTTGACTCTGTTGACCGTCACCAAGCATGGTTAGATGACACAGGACAAATGCTCGTGCAGCCAAGCTTGGATGCTCAACACGATAGCGTATTTTAAGCATAAGTCATGTGTGATATTAAATTTCACATGCTAAGTTGTGTGTTACTAGTACACAGTCATGTGACATTATTTCCTTTAAGCACCACACTCTCGACCTTAGCACACGATGTCGTATTTTACCACACATAATTAAAATTTTAACTAAGCACAGTCATGTGTGTGGGACACATAGGCGTGTGTTTGGAAATTCCTATAAAACAAACTATTAGCCCAATTTCGGTCATGAAACAAATTTATGTCAAGGGTAATTTTGTTATTTCATGTATTTTAACATATTTTAGGAATCATCAAAACACCAAGGGTTCAACAACTCAGATTGGTAAAGGCATTGAGTTCCCAATTAAGAATAAACCCAAGGTAGAAATGTATACATATAATAATAAAGGTTTAAAACTCCATCACTTGATGCCTTACAAGATTCAAGATGATCATGACATGCAATATATTATAACGTTAGCTAAGAAGATGACACAAACAATATCTTTTTATGTGCAATTAGTCATAAGGAAAGATGATTGAACTTTTAAGAAGTTCTTAAAGAAAAATACATTGATAAACCTTTCACTATTTGCTGTTTTCAGTTAATGTGAAAGTTCCATGGCCTAGTCATGATCTTGAAGAATGGTGTAATATGAGTATTGGTATTGATTTGGAAGATTTTGAAGATATTAATGTGCATGTCACTGTTATTAACTCAGTGCATTGGCTTATGCTTTTTTTTGGACCTTCATATTGTATGTATTAATAATGGTTCTACATAAGACGAGAGAGGTTTTAAAGTTGATTATCTATCTTATGGTAAGGATGTGGTGTAGGACACATTTTAAAAGCATGCTTTTTAGAGATAGTTATAGTAATGAGATCAATCAATCTTAGTGGGAAATCAAAAGTTTTTATATATAGTGTTGATGGTAGGTGAAAAAGACCTTTATGGTTAAATTAATCTTATAAGAGGGTGAATAGAATTTTCTAAAATTTTAATCACAATTTAAAACTAATGAAAATAATAAAATAAAATCAATTTGTAACAATTATAAACACAAGTAAAAGAGAGACAGGGATAGAAATTTTCTCAGTAATTTATAATGGTTTAGACCTTTTCACCCAAGTTTCCTACATCTACTTCTTCAAGTAACTAACTTAAAGTTCCACTAATGATTTAATATAATGCCCAATTGATAATATTTCTTTAAGATTTCGCCCATTACAATGGTTATCTAAGATTTCTCCCACAAAAAGCTTAATACAAATGAAATGGATTGCAATGCCTTTGTAAAGGTTGAATACAAAAATTTAAGATCAAGATTCTCTCAAAGATATATAATTAAGCTTAGAGAAAAAGAATATGGCTATGAAGAAAAGAGAATAGAATGCTTGATATGCTTGTGTTCTTCAGTCTTTTCTAGCTCATAATCACTTGTTTATATAGTCTTTAAGTTACTGGAAAATGAAAAATAGTCGTTAACATACAACTATACCCGTTAACATTTGAAAGAAATTTTTTTCGTAAATTACTTAAACGTATGGGCATATAAGTCAAATGTACTGGTATGACTCTCTTTAAAATTTTGATTTTTGCCTTGAGCTAACCTTCCAACAATCATATATTATACTTTTGCCAATGAGTGTATGGTCATATCTATATCATGCACGATCATATATTATTTTATATGATGAAAACCTTGAAAGGATTAGAAGCCAGTATGATCACTTGCAAGAGACTATGTAAAAGCACATATACATTTCAAATTTGGCTTGAGTACAGATGTACTTTTTTTATGTATAGATGTGCATGAAAAGTTTGATTGAGAGCTTGAAATGATGTATAAGACTTTAATGCACATGACCTTTATATTATGACTCCTTTAAGCATTATGCAAGGTCATACATTTTACAAATGTATAAGCTTACATGGCATTGTTGACTTTTCAAGGTTTGACCATGTATAAGACCTTTATGTATGAGACTTCCATTGCATGACTCCCTTAAGCAAGATGTATATGTATACAACATTGATCTATATAAGTATACATAAAAGGTTTGACTGAGATTTGTGTTGACTTCAACTTGCTCATATATGGGTCTAATTATATAACAGAGGCTTGCTCATAAATGACCTTAAACCTATGATGTATGAGAGTACAACTATAATGTATGAGCATATATTGCATATATGATTTAATCTTGGGAGGTAATCTTTTGTACAAGTAGTGTGCACAGGGCTATCATTCAACACGTATGGTTCTCATATGAATTATGTATGGGCGAATGCCTAAGATGTATGATTGTCCATCTACCTTGTCACAATAAAAACAAATGGTTGTCCAATTTAGTCATGAACCTAGTCATGCCTTGGACAAATAAGTATTTTTAATCATATTTGTATTATCATCAAAATACCTATGGGTCTAATAGTAAACACGAATAACAAGGGTAAGATGTTATGATTATTTTCAACTTTGTTGTGTAAACGATGATCCTATGTACTCTAGGATCAAATAATATCCCATCATAAACAAACATGTACTCATGCATTGTGACATATTATAAAAACAATGTTTATCATGGTTTATTGTATTTATAGGCAAAAAAAGAATCATCACTCATATAGTAGACAAATATAAAAATTGATATTTCATACATGCAAACATAACATTGCCAACAATTAGACTTTAAATGAGTTGAGAAGTTCCATTAAGCATTGTTGAGAACATTGATTTGGATAACCCCATACTATAGAGGGTCATTCTATAAAGGTACATTGATAATAATATCGATATTGAAATCTTGTTTAAAATATTACAATAATTAGGTTCGCAAAGAATCCGTAAACATGGATAACTAAAATTGTAAATGTACATATAGGTAACCATATAAGACATTTTTTATTCACCCTATAACAGACCAAACATGGACGAGAATGATGACTACAGATTTAACTACTCTAAACTAACAGTCAAACTACTCTTGAATGATCATAATCATGCTCTTAACAATCTGCTCATGACTTGACAACATCTCAATCATCATATCACAAAAGAGTTTAGGATGTAAGGATTAGAGTTTAATGTACATAGATATTTTTTAATGTCTACTAAAAAACTTGAGTATGAGGGCACAAATTAGGCTTAAAAGTGAACATATATTTGATGTCATCAAAAGCTATGTCAGCAGCAACCAAACTAACATCTTGGGTTGTAGTCAATAACTGATGGGCAATGGTATTAACCTTTATGTAGCCAAGGAAGTCTGACATTGATTGATACTAATTTGCCTCCATCTTTTTAATCATTAAAAGCAGAAACTTATTAACATCCTTTTGAAATGTCTGAACCATTAATCATTAACACTACATTTTAATTAATAGTTACTTATAACTTCGCCATTATATATAGTAGCAACATCTTCCCAGTCAAGAATGTTCTCGATCACCCTTACAACATACGAGGAACCTTCCCTAACTAATCATATATGTCTAACCATATAGGTTGTCTAAGGTCTTGTATATCAAAACCTATAATTAAAAATACGATGTTGATAGTTAAAAATGACATACATGAAATAAAAAATTGACAAATAATAATAACAAGAAATGTTGACTTACAATGCTTAAGGGAATACCATGAATATGTAATGCATTGTTAGAAGGACCTTTACATATGGTGAATATGTAGAAGTAATCTCTTTATACTTATTTTGTATAACTCACATAATTGATTCCATTGTCAAGTTTTACATTGACAAACCCTATGAGAAATGGCTAAAAATCATTAAGTCATTAGCCAACATGAGAAGATGATCGAGAAGCACCTTCCTATTGTTTGCATCTAATAGGATATGGTAAAAAAAATACAATATTGCAATATTGATGATGACCTTGTCATTGTCCTTCCATGCATCTGCTTCTAAAACTGAATGCAAATCCCCATAACTCACAAAACTACAATATAAAAAATACGTCTCTGAGAGATGGTTCTTTATTATCCACTAACACATAAGTATATGTCGATCTGATGACCAAACATCAACTTCATCACCAAGGTGAGCTTCAACAAGTTAAAAGGGACAACAACTTTATTCAGTCTAAACCAAAGCTTTAAAGTTGGGTCATCATGATTTGTTTGATGTAGAAGTATAAAATGTACGAGGACTGCATTGAATTTGTAGTCCTCTAAATCCAGGAATGTTCCATAATAGGTTATATAAAAATTTTTCTTCAAATTGTTGATAATCTTTCTGTGTATATTCCCAATAATGCTTTTACAACCTCAAACTATAAGTTGCATCATGAAATGGTGCATTGAATGGAACTCAACCCTTGGCTTGAAACTCATGTCATAGGCAATGGACTTCCACTTTTTAGTGCTAGATGTTGATCTTTGAAAATTCAAACATCAAGCCTAATAGGTTTTCAAGGTCATTGACAAAAAATCAATCATTTTAAAATCAAATTATTAGTTTCATGTCAAATTTACACCATAGACTCTCAAATATAGATTTCTAATAATTAACAATCAATTTCAATTTTAAAAACACGACATTCATAAGTAAAATTCATAAAACTTAAACCAAAATACAAAACATAGCAATAAACTTTAAACACTTCATTTTAGCCTTTGAGCCCATTTAAAACAAAATTTGTTGAAGAGATTGAATTGTTTTTTGTCGAAAATCAATAGATTTCTTTGCTAGGAGCAATGTAAATGTAGTTAACAATAGTTAAACCTCCATTATAAATTAAGACAAACTTGACATATCTCATTGTCTTAGTTAATTTGTAAACTTTAAAGTGTTGACTAAAATCATATAAACCCTCTTAGTTAGCTAATTTGTTAATTACCTTTAAATAATTTTAAATTCTTTCTAATACTTCAAAAAATATATATTATATATAATATTAATTCTCTACGAGCAAGTTGGTCGTTGGACCCTAAGGTTCTAACAAGGGAAAATAGTTAAATATCAAAGGTTATATTAATTTTTAAGGATCTAGGGGAGAGACATTTAACGGTTGAGACAGTTAAAATAGGGGGATGAATAAAATTATCCCTTTCAAATGGAGATTACGAAGCAGGTTGATCATACGAGGAAGGATACTTTTGATAGTTTGACAGGTATATTTTGCAATAATTTAGAGGGATTGGATTAAGTACAGTCGAATTTTATATACAGGTGGGAAAGGTAGCACCCAGGGCACCAATCAACTGAAGACTGGGGGCGGGCGTTTTCTCCTGTACTTGCCATCTTATATTTATTACCACCCATATCTTCCTTCTCTTACTTGTACCCACCCTCACATCAACACGATGTCTCAAGAACCTCTTTTGGTGGTCAATATACCAGCAAGTGAAAGCAAATTCCACGTACGCGATTTGACCAAAGTGTCGGATTCCGGGGCTGCTATTCTCAATGGGATCAACGTGGACATACCAAAGGGTATGATCGTAGGGATCATAGGCCCCAGTGGCAGCGGCAAATCAACCTTCTTGAGAGCACTCAACCGCTTGTGGGAGCCACCTTCCGGTACTGTGTTTCTTGACGGTTGTGATATTCTTGACCTTGATGTTCTTAATCATCGTCGTAAAGTTGGCATGCTTTTCCAAACCCCGGTTCTTTTCGAAGGTCAGGTTATTTCTGTATTATTTTAATGTTCATCTCTGTTTCCTGGAATTCGATATTAATTGGAACAATATTTGTTCCTTCTGTTGGATCTTGGCACAATTATTTGTTTCAAGGATTGGTAATTGCGATATAGGGAAGAAAACTCAAAACATGCGGCAGCCACAAATTGGGAAAGTAATCCCTATGCTATGGCACGGGCGTGCGATGTATACTTGTCCTGTCCTGACTGACGATTATGCTTTATGGTAATCTGATTATGGATATCATACTTCAGGGACAGTTGCAGATAATATTCGATATGGACCACAACTGAGGGGGAAGAAGATAAGTGACAATGAAGTTTACAAGTTGCTCTCTCTTGCAGACCTTGATTCCTCTTTCTTCAATAAAACCAGTGGTGAAATATCAGTAGGCCAAGCTCAACGAGTTGCACTTGCTCGCACACTAGCCAATGAACCAGAGGTAACCTTATACAAATATCCAACAATATGCTGCATTTCACTGAACGGTGTTATGATGCATAACCCCATTCATTCTGCTCATTCTGTGTTATGATTCCTTGAAAATAGGTTTTGCTGCTGGATGAGCCAACTAGTGCCTTGGATCCAATTGCCACTCAAAATATAGAGGATGTGCTAGTGAAACTGAAGAAGAAACAAGAAATGACAATCGTAATGGTTTCTCACAGCATTAAACAAATCCAGAGGATTGCTGATGTAGTTTGTCTTCTTGTCAATGGTGTGATTGTTGAAGTTCTAAAACCTGATCAGCTCTCCGAAGCCAAGCATCCTATGGCACTAAGGTTTCTTGAACTCAGCGCATAGGAGCTCTGAGGATCCTGCGTTCATACCTGCTATATCCTCTTGTGCAATCTGTTTGAACTTAGCCTTGAGATTTTCATTGTTTTCAGTCGTGTGCTTTTTCTAGTAAGCTGCCTATAGCTTTCTTGACTGTATGCAGAAGATTCTATGGTCCGTGGCTCTTAGCCTTTTTTGTTGTATTTATATTGATGCTTCATTTATAGGCATGCAAAATTGTGGCTCAAGAATTGTGACAAACAGTACAAGTATATAACATAAGTATTGTGGTTAGGTGCTTCTAAGTGACTGTGAAGCTTTCTAGTTAATATATGAAGCACACTAAATTTGTCGCTAAAGAATTGTCACAACTCAGTTAAGTAGTTTGGAGCTTTGATATAAACACCATTTGGGTTCCAAACTAAAGTTAAATAAATCATGTTGTATATTTATAGAAGATATCAGACAAAAACCCTTGCCTGCTCAAAAACAGAGTACACTTTCTTTACCCTTCTTAACTGGGTCACATCTTATTCTATAAGATGCTCAAAAGTTTACAGATACAAAACAAAACCACAACAGAAATGCAGTTAGAGGAAGAGATAAATGCAGCAAAAAAAAATTTTGGCAAGTAGTTTTCCGACTGAACTATCAAATGGAACTCAACAATGCACAAAAGTAGGAGACGATTTTCTTTTGAAAGCTAATTGATGGCAATAAAAAGTGTGTTCTTTTTGCTGAACATCAATTTGCATGTGTACAATAGAAGGAGATTATTTTAAAAAGAGAAGGCATGGGAGGCAAATCAATGCATCCATTGGAAAATTCAAGGAGTAATTCGTATCATTGTATACATTATATGGTACTTACTAAAAGATGGAAAATTTTAGCCTATCGTACCCAACTCCACTATTACAGCCCAATACAATAGGTTTTCCCTACACTACTGAAAACAAAATACTTAAAGTTGCTACATATATCCAGAAAGTCCAGCAACCCAATCATGATGAAAAACTTTTCAATCAGCATCTCATTTAAAAAACAGAGCAGAACAACAGGGAAGGCTTACCATAACACAATGCTAAGCTTTTGCACAAGAAATATAGTTCATACACTATTAAGCTTTTCATTGAAAAACATGGGAACAACTCTTTCTCTATATTGAATTTAGTCTTAAAAATTTTCTTAAATAGTAACTGAGCAAAGAAATCGAAGTGAAAAATTTAATCGAAGTTATCAGATGCTCATATTCATATTTTGTTCACAGAAACATATTTTCTTCCAATAAAAAGTTTAAGCTGACATCAAGAATAAGGAATGGATGAGTACAGAGATGTTAAAACTGAAGGCCATGCTCCCGAGCTGCATCAGCAAGGGCTTTTACACGTCCATGGTATGGGTATCCACCTCGATCAAAGGCAACTTCGGTAATCCCTTTCTCCAAACAAGACTTTGCAATAACTTCACCTATTCTCTTTGCGACTTCCTAAAGCCAATAAAAGAAAAATATATATATAGTTAGTAAAATGTCAAAAATAAACTAAACTAAACTATAGCAAAAAATGGATAACTTACAATGGTAGGACCAGAAGTGTAATCGAATTCGTCAGAAATGGGTTTCTGCAAAGTGGAAGCTGAAGCAAGGGTGTGCATCTTAGCATCATCGATCACCTGGCAATAGAGATTCTTGTTGGAGCGGAATACGCAGAGTCTTGGCCTATCTGGTGTTCCTTCAACCTAAATTGTTTGCGCCTCATCTCATCATCAAAACAAAACCCTAACAAACACATGATTAATGAAAATAAATAAATAAATAAATAAATAGATAAGAAACCTTCTTCCTGATACGAGAATGACGGGCAGTGCGGTCTTCTCTTCTGGTTCTGGCTTTGGCTTCAACCGTGAAAAGAGATGGCATTGGCTTAGTACCACCTACACATACAAAACTTGCAATAGCTGCCATTGCCAGTCCACTTTTACCCTTATCCTATCCTTCGTTTTACAAGCTAGGAGACATCTTTAAACTAGGGCTCGAGGATTTAAATATTTGCCCCTTCTTTGGTTCGTTTTCAATGTAGGACAACATTTTCAAAAATTAACCAAATTATCCCTAAAGTTGACAATCATTCCATTGTCTGTTTGATTGTTTTGCAGGTCATTTAACAAGGTATGGATACGCACGGCAACCTTTCCCTTTAAGCTAAAATCATAGATTTTGCTTAATTTTTAGGCTCGAACAGGACATCAATCCGATGAAGGGACTTTCAAATCAATCGATATTCAGATTGGTAGACTATTGAAAAATAATTTTGCCTCTTTTATTTTATTCAAAAATAAAACTAAAATATACTTGATCATTAATATTAATCGGGGAACATAAAAGGATGTGAGAGGTCGCATCAAAGAATGGAGCCACATGCAAGCCAACACCAAACCCTAGCCCTCATTCCCACCAACACTAATCTCATCTCATACAACTTCATCACATAATGATTTCATCTTTAATAGTCACAGTAGTTGCATGTCATATTGGTCTCATCATTTTCAATTATCATCATGTCATTCTCACTTTTTTCGACTCATTCCCATGTCATGTCCTTTTAACCACGGATAAACCTATAGTTGAATCATTGATCCGATGCAATTCTTCTGATTCAATACGGTTCAAAGTGATTCGTCCTTCTCAGCTAAAAGAAAACACTTATCGATTGCCCTCAATTGCCTCCAATATATATGTCATAAGAAAAAGAAGTAATTATGTCCCACGTCCAGAAAAAAAATATTGGAAGAACAGTTTAATTCACTCAATGTCTCAGCTACATAAAAAATATATATATATTGTGATTTGTTTCTTTTAGCTAACATCATTTTACCAACTTTATTATGGGGGAGTTACCCATAACCTAATTCGATATTAGAATGACAATCAATAGTCCTCACAAGACTGGAAACATCAACAACAATATCTCATTCATTTCCACTCGCTTCCTCAGATGGAGCACTCCCTGCATCTGCATAAAGATGGAGCAAAACAATTAGTGACTTCCCTTTTCCCTTACTAGAAAGAAAAATGTAGAATGAATAGTATTTGATCGATTGAATGAATGGCTTGCAATTGACAGAAGCATTCACGTACCTTCACCCACAGAAGGAGCACAAGGAGACTTTCTATATCGTGTTTGCTGTTGTGTGGGCTGCAACATGAAAAATATTAAGCTTCACTAGAATAATGTATACCTTAACTTGTTTCAAACATCAAAGAAAGCAAGTTTGTAAAGAATAAGAAAATAGTATAACAATTACTCAATGTCACAATGCACTTAAAAAATAAAAGTCACTATAGTCTATATCCCACATATTTATTGTGACCTCTAAGTATTGTCAACAAAAGCCTCAAATTCAAAGGAGATAGGAATCATTCTAAACGTGATAATTGAAATAAATCTATTAGAAAAACATAGACTGATATCAGTTGAATGAGTTTTTTTCTGACCCAAAACGATTTTAGTTGAAAATTTGAAACCAATTTCTAAACACATAAACACTAACTAGACAGAAACTACTTAACTTTTTGTAAAGAAAATAACTTCACCATCCATATTATTGGTTTCCTAACAGCCTTGAGCACAAGCTCAACGTGAAATGTTATTCCCACACTTTCTAAAACTCAAATTCCAGGTAAGCTGAGAGAGCTAGTCCATATTTCTCTTTCTAAAACTGAAATGTGTTCAAAAACAAGATTTCTTTCCATTTAAAGCATCCAGTTCAATAGAAAATGAAAATATATATATATATATATATATATATATATATATATATATATTTTTTATCTTTTAGGTCCTTCACTAGTATAAAAAAATATTAGAAAACACTGACGCAACTCTATGAAAACAATGTATACAACAGAAAGCACATAAAAAAACAAAGAGCTCAAATTTGAGAACTTTCAGAATTCAAGAAATAAACAAGATTAAGAAGAGGAGAAACAGAAGGCCAGGACTTCTTCAAAGGATCAGTTTGATCACCAGTATGAACCTTTTCTTTCTACCCTTAAAGGTCCTCAGCCATCAATAGGAATCCATCTCCACAAACCCAATTGACATTCAAGCATGTTATAAATTTCAAAAGATATTTCTATCACCACATCAAAATCTCATGCGACCACCTCTTTATACCTCCTTTTACACGTCTGGCATACATCTTTCAAATTAGCACATTTTCTTAGTCACTAAATGCTTCTTCTCGAAGAGAATTCTTTAATTTTGTCTCCAAGCATTTTCAAATGGTAGTCCATTCATCACATCCAACTTTCACAATACCACTTGTCAGTGTAACCTCATTTTTGCTCTGGTAAAAATAATGCACATTTCAAATTTAGCAAATATGCCTTCTAATTGGAAATTATTTTTCTTTATAAGTTTAAACAACATTTCTATTTTGTTTGCAGTGTTATAGAACTAATTGAATGCCCTCGTTTCTTTAGTTGTTTGATGGTGTTAAATGACATAAGGATTCTAATTCAAAATATACACTCCACCAAACCAACAGTCCAACCTTTAGCATCTCATTACATCTAATGCTTGCAATGCACTAGTTACTTAACATTGATTTTTAACTCTGCAATTGAGATCAGTAGTAAATTTGTTAGGAAAATGACTGCCATTTATCAGCACTGGGTTCAAAGTAGCAAGCTTAGATCCTTATTGACATAAAATTCTAGTATGATGGGTCAGAGTCAATGGATGGTTTGTTAAAGTCATAAACACAGCCATTGCTCACAGCCTATCCATACCAATATGAACTTAATACCTCGTTTAAGGAGGTCAAAATCCATTAGATCAGTTCAAGAAATTATTAACTAATACCTGCAATTTTGGCCTAAGAGCTTCAAGTGGTCCTTTTGGTTTTGAAGCACCTTGCTGCTATCATTGAAAAGAATTAAAAAAATCTGGAAACTAACTGAATGTGTATTCTCTAGCATAGTCAAGCTAAAGAATAACAGTGCATGAACAAAAGTAAAGTACCTTTCCAAGAGCCCAATCAGCTGAATCAAAATAAGCACGCTCATGGTCCTAGAATCAAGTTCAATCTTTATAAATAACAACACAACCCAGAACCACTGTTTTTACCATTAGAAAGCACATTTTTAATCAGAAATCACCTTAGAAATGAGTGGAGGTTTTTTAGGCATGATCCCTCCATACTTCTTTTTCACAGCTGCCTCCTACAAAATTGAAAAAAAAAAAGAAAAAAAAGGAAAATGATACGCAATCAAGCATCTTATAATAAAATTCTACAAGCTAAATTTCAAAGATGTAACAAAATTGAACATGTTAATTACAAGATTTCAACAAAACCTCATCTTGGGACAATGGCATAGACTTCTGAGACTCCTCAGTGGCACTCCCATCCACCATTTCTTGATCTTTTATGTCCTCTGTGCCCGACATAATGCCACCCAACAAACAGCAACTGAAATTACCAAACACTTGTTACAAACAGGCAAAACTCATTATTCATCAATTAAACTATAGACAATAGGCATCATAAAGTCATATCATTCAAGGAAAACAAAATAACAAATCAATTTGATTCATAACAGAATAAAGTAAGCTCCAAGAATTCTTAGAACATTCAGGCCAACATTCACAAGCTGATTCATTTTCAACTTCTAAATAAAGAAAGTTGATCTAAGTGACAATAAACAATTTAACATTATATACAAAAAAGTGAATCATAGTTTACCATTCATAAGCAAAATGCGAGAACAAACATTATAACAAGTCTATCAACAAAATATACCATGCCACGCACTTCTCTTCAACTTATTTCCAATGAAAAAGAAATTGAAAAACGAAAAAAAGAAAAAACCCAAAATGATGTTACCGAAGGAACTAAAATCTAATGGATCTCTAATAGATCAATTTCTAATTCTTTTTAACTTCACACCACCAGATTTGCAATTCAATATCTAAATTCTAAATCTCTGCGAAATAAAATTCAACTAATTAAAGACAGGAACAGCTGAAACAAACCCAAAACAAAATTTCAAATTCAATTAGATCCAGTTTCTAAACTACTCCCATGAAAGAAAAACAAAAAACTATTTATTAATCAAAATTCAACAACAGGTAAAAATATATAAGGAAGTTGAGACATACCCAGAAGGAAACAAATGATTATAAATCAATAACTGTCAAAAGCTAAGAAGCATTAGAAAGCTGAAAAGCAAGGTACCTGATCCGATATTCAAAGAGGTAATTTTTAGGGATGGCAAACCCAGGGTGGGCCCCCCGTTTGGTACAAAACCTGGGAGATTCGATTCAGGATGCGCGTATCTGAGCCCAGATGATACTTGGACCCGGCCCTGCAAAATATTTGATCGGGACTGTGAAAGGCTATTGTCATTCATCCTTTTAATAATGCCTTCAATTCGGATAATTTTTTGTTACCAATAACATGATATTACTATCAAAATGAATTACTTGAAAAAATATTAAGCATAAATTAATATTTTATTTATTAAAATTTATATATATAAATAATTATTATACTTAGTTGATGACAAAAAAACGTTAATACTAACGTGTTATTTCACTTAAATGTTATTAAATTTACTAAACTAAATCAAATATATAAAGACATAAGAAATTTACAACCAATCAAAGGTGGGCAGCTAAATAGGAGTACTACCAATATTAGAGATTATAAAATCTTAAACCAACGTTGTTGTTTAAACTAAACCAGCTGCGATTTAATGGAATACCTTATTTCATTTGTATTATAAATAGTAATGTTAATTTTTGATAGGAGTACTATTGTCAGCAGGAATTAATCGAGACTCAAGTCCGTGCATTTGGCGTGGTTCCCGGCATTTTAATCAAGTCCTGAGGCATGGTTCAGGCGTCTGTTGAACCAGTGAGAACTGCCTTGTTCCAGGAATGTTGGCTAGTAGTGCCTTGAGGTCCATGCATTTTATTATTCATCAGAAGAACTCCTCTCCTGTATTCGTCGTAAGAAATGCATACCAAGCTTCAAAAATTCTTGGATTCGTCACAGTAAACGCATTCTAAGCTTCAGTAGTCCATCTTTGGAGCATGGGAAAAGGAGTGAGCATTCTCAATTCCTCTCGGACTCCTGGAGCCATCAACATTGTTGGAAACATTGCTTGACCATACCAAAGTTTGTGAGGAATAGCTTGTTGAAAGTGTGGGATAGGAGCTCCCCATAGCCGTCCCATGGAACTTATGTTCCACATGCGCCGTGGACCAGAACGGAGTACAGTGGCTTGAGAGATTCTTGTTCCTGGGCTTTTTCAAGACCAACAAGTCTGTTCATGTGGCCCAATGACTCAAACCGTTGTTACCCATGTGTGGCTTAAAACATACATAAATTAAGACCATCCATTCCAAATTGAATAATCCATAAATTTACACGTAAGTGCGTGTGTGTTCGTGTCCACTTGAGAGGTGAAAGAGAAAGAAAGAAGGGATTGATCATTCATTAATTTATTTAAAATGATTTGAAAAATTATGGAAGTGGGTGTGGGGCAATTGATAAAAACTTTAGTGGGAAGCGATGGATGAAGTGCTTAAACTTTAGGAGACAAGCACCAAAAGATCATGCAACTTTGAAAAATATGTCCAGAAGATAATTAAATAAAGAAACCAAAAGGAATATGCTTTGAGGAGTGCCTTTTAATTCATCATTTTATGCCTATTCTACTACTCCATAACCTATGGAGACAGGAGGGAGGGAGAGTTCAATTAAGGCTAATTAATGAATGGATGAATGAATGAACGGTGAGTGTCGGGGATAAGATTCCTAGATGATGATGATGCTACGTGGCAGCATGCCAATCCCAATGCCTTCCAATTGTTTTGTCCCCCACACACCCATTTTCTACCAGGGTCATTTTCCATTACTACACTAATAATGTCAGTAACATATTCATTCAAGAAATCTATGGCCTTTGAGGCCAAATCAATAAAATTTGCCCAAACAATACTCATATCATGTCAAACAATAGTAGGTCATTTTTTTTCTTTAACATGGTAACAAATATATAAATGAGGTTAAAAACATTTTTCACACCTTAATGTTTTAAATATTATAATTTAATTCTTTTAAAAGTTTGCACATTTATAATTCAACCTCTATAATTTTGAAAATTGTAGTAATCACCTAAATAACCACAACTCATAGATTGTTTTTAGAACCTTGTAACCAATTTGTGTTGGTGGTCATGCACAAAGACTCTACTAATAAAAAGGTCCAAACGGGTCATTTAAAGAAAGGTAGGATTAGATTAAACAAGTTATTATGAAATAAATATCTTATCACTTGTGAATCTTCATATACTACTTTATTCAATTTTCGTGCTACAAAGGTAATGAAATCCTCCGACGTACCAAAATTAGCTATCACTCAATTAGTAAT
Source organism: Anacardium occidentale (assembly GCA_026122585.1). NCBI lineage: Eukaryota > Viridiplantae > Streptophyta > Magnoliopsida > Sapindales > Anacardiaceae > Anacardium > Anacardium occidentale. The sequence continues at coordinate 369,492 of JAJEJH010000183.1, forward strand.
TGATGTATGAATTCATACAAAGAAAATCTTTTGATTTGATTAATAATTATATAAAATGGAAGATGCTTTAGTCTAATGCATCAAAGTCAGACTTCATTCTTGCATTTATGCTCTTCCATAAGCACACACCAAAATAAGAAAGAAAAAAAATTTTGGTAGCACACTCAACCAAACAAATGGCATTCTCTCATGCTACAGATCTTATGCTACCCCCATAAATTAAAATTCCATAACCTCAATTATGATGTGAATCCTAAGTGTAGGGGAGAAAGTGGTAGGGATCGATTAGATGGATAATAGAGAAGAAATAAATGGTGGGTGTAAAAGAAAAAATAGTTTATAAGACTAGGAGTCTGGAATGACTTATATAATAAATAAGATGATGGTTTGGTAACGATAATAGTAGTAGAGAATCTAAAAATATGATATAGTAATTTTAAAAAGTAAAATAGTTAAAAATAACACTATGTTTTTATCTTTTCAACGTTATTAAGTATCTAATTTGTTAACAAATTTGTATTTTAAATGAAAATGTGTAATATATGTCTTCAAATAATGAAAAAATGTAATTACCAAAAAAAAAATAAGGAAAAAATGTTTTTGGACCAACCTTGGGTGGGAAAATGTTATTCACTATATATAAATATAACATACATACTTTGAATAAATCAAATTTAAAACAAATCTATTATGAAAAATGAATTCTAATGTTTAAGCATACAAGTGAATCATGATATTTAAGTATGTACATTTTATTATTTATAATTATTTGCATGCATTTAATTATATGATTTTATATTTTTTGCTTATAACTTTGTTTTTAAAAAATAAATTTTATTGGTGGATTATCCTTTAAATTTTTAGAGAATCAATTAAAATAACCCTGTTAAAGAAGCCATGTTGACTTGATAGACAAGCCAACCAATAAAAAGTTGCTTTTGAAAGGTGTCAAATAATCTTGAAAGAGGCCAAAGCCAGGTGGGTCTAACCTTATCCTATCAGAGTCCTTCAAGAAAAGGGGTCTACTTTTATTTTGAGTAGCTTTTGATTTTGCTTTAGAATCTCTTTAAGCATTTGATTAAGTGGTTGAATATTTCCAGGAAAAAGAATATTATTATTGATATTTTCCAAGCCTAAGTCTAACCACATCTTCAAATAATCCAAATTACAATTCAATGCATGAATAAAATCAAATTTTGTTTATACATTTAGTGGGTTTTTACTGTAACCATATACACAATCCACAGATCATGAAACAATTAATTCTTATTTTGGAATATATTTACAGATTGTTACTAATTATCATAAGTTTTAAGAGAAGAGATTACTGGTTAATTTAGATTTAAATTTTCTAGTGTAAATCTTACTATAATTGAGGCAGACTTATTCTGAAGTGGGGTGTTCTAATCTTGAGAGACAGTAAAGAATCAAGGCACAAAATCTAATGCATGAATAATGAGTTGAATGGTGGCAATAATGTATTATTTAATCATTGGGATGGTAGACTTTTTAGTTCCAAGTAGCTAAGAGACATTCCTCTATTGAGGCATCTGTTTAGAATCTTTGACAAATATTCTTGTTTTGTATTTATAAATATAATAATCAAGATATCTCTGATATCATGAACATTTCCCTTTAGTTTAAATAAAATATAAATAAATTGGCAAAATCTTACTTTCATTAAGCAGCCCTTATTCCTCATAATTTGAATATAATTTCTTTTCAATAATCATATTTATATATAAAGCTACCCAAGAGAAAGGGATTATAAGGAGAAAAACATTATAAATAACACTTAAAATTCATATTAAACGCATGAAATACATATAAATTAAAAGTTATATTATGAACGTTGACATTCGAACTAAGGTTTTTTAAATTTATTGTTTCACCTTCTTATTATATAGTAGTAGATGTACCAACGTTTATCTAGATTTTAATTATTATTATTTTAGCTTATTTTGGATAAAATTTTAAATTAAGTGTGTCAATTAATAAAAAAAAATTGTAGCAACACACCCCAACTTCATTTGATTGGTTGAATATGTTATGCTTATGCAAATTAATCCTTTAGATTATTATATTATTGAAATTAATTTAATTAATTCACTCTTAGTATATCACTTAATGTAAACTTGAATTTATTAGTTCAAACATTTTGGTCAAATTATTATATTTATTTGTTGAAGTCGGCAATATTTATATTAGTAAAATGGTACCAAAAATGGTTGAGTTTCTTGCAAATGGCAGCACATTTTATGATAACCCTTAAAGTACATGGAAATATTTCTATAGTTAATTAAATTCAATAGTTTTTTATTTTAAAAATATCAAGGTTTGTATTTAACTATAAAAAATAATAAAAACAAAAAGCCTCCAAATACTCAAAATCTTATATACTACAAAATAAGAAGCTACAATATCTCAAATTCATTACTTTGGTGCTAACTTTGGTTGATTCAAATGAATTTGAGTGGCATGAATATTCATTTAGGCTTGGACTTTCAAAACAACGGTTAAAAGGGTTAACATTGACTATTTATTTCAATAAATTAATTATTTAGGTAATTACTAAAATAACCCTTTTAGAGGTTGTGTATGCCAAATTTGTAAACACTTCAAAATTATATAAATATAACAGGTAGATTAAGGTTAGGCGAATTTGCCTCAATATATAGAAAAATGTTTTGATTGACTTTGTCCACATTCGAATTTTACAATCGATGACCTCTAAACCTTTTTGACAAAAAAAATCAGTCAAACGATAATCACATTTTGCTTAAAATAGGTTTAAATGTTAGTAAAAAGTAGTTAATTCGTATTTTGAGTTTTTGTTTTATTGTTACGATGTTTTTCATAATGTGTTTTTGTTTTTCATTTCAGATTGGGATTTGATTTTTTTTTTAATTATGAACATTATTTTTTTATTTGAAATTGGTTTATAATGGACAAAAGAGTAATTTAGGAAAGGTTATGTTGTGTTATTTGACTTAAAATTTGAAATTTAGCTTGAAAATGATTGAATTCCCATCAGTAGCATGAAATGTCTTGATATTGTGCCTACTAAATAAATCATGCTTATCAATAAAATTTCAAACAATAGGGCAAAATATAAGTAACGTCCGTAGGTATATTTCAAGGGCATTTCTACCTGTTTACATGATTGTATGCATATATAGTTTGTGGCTCAGGAGTTTAAGTATTAAATTTCAAGTTTAAGCTGATGAATAGTAGTGCATATTGGCATGCATGTCTATTCACCCTAGGCACATCAAATAAAATAAAATTGTGCCATGTTGGATAGTTGTAAGGGATGCACAGTTGCAACTAGTTAGATGCACAATTGTGCAACCCATTATAGTCAAAATTTTATATGTAATGCTCGTTATTGAGACAGTGGGATCTATATCCCAAAATCCTAGAATTCCAACGTTATGTGATTTGAGAGTTTGAAGAAAAAGAACTAACAGTTATTTCTAAAAATTAGAGGTGTTTTCAGTAAAGGTCTTGTTGAAGAAAAGAGACTCAACGACATCAAACTCTCACACAACAACCAAGTAATTTGGTTGATTCATTTATATGGTTTTTCTAATTTAATATCGTGTGCTTCTAGTGAATAATGGTAGGTTAAGGGTTATGTTTTGAACTTATAGATTTGATTTTTGTTATAATTTCATTATGTTCAAGTAATTACAGCTGTCAATTCCATGAATTGGGGGTTGATATATGAATATTCAGATGATGATAATTGATATGAATCTGAGTAACTCTCACCCTATTGAAGATCATCAAGAAACGACAAACATGCTCTTACAACATATAACTCGAGCCAAGAAAGCCAAATTTGAGAAATCATGACAGATAAGGTAAATGTGTATAGGTTTAAGTCTCATATTCAAATGAATTTCAAGCATCACAATCATCATTCGTGGCAACCCAAGGCATTGCAATTCATCAAGCAGCTTCACACGAACCCAACAAAAAAATAAAAGTTGATTTGGATAAGAATCAGATCGAAAATAAGCAAGGCAAGGAAGAGCCATGCTTTCGCGCACAATCACATGCATGCTCGTGTGAGCTTACTCCTACACACTGTCTTACTACGCAAGCAAGCGTGCATGCTTGTGTGCAATTTGCGCACTCTAAACTATAGGAAATTATTTTAGGACATCATAGTTTAGGATTTATATTGTATCCAAGATGCTTGATGGGATCATAAAGCCTTTCAAGTATAAATTAAATAGCAAATGATCCACGCCATCTCAATTGGGGTATAAAGATATACTCTTGATAACATAGACACACGGATCTGTGAAGGGTAAAATGGGAATTTTATAAAAATTTAAGTAGAGTTTCTTGCTTATTAAGTGTTTTTGCTCGCTCTCCTATTCTTCCTTGTGTGTAGGTGTAGGTGATTGTGATGGTAGTTGGTCGAGGGCCAATAAGCAAGCATGAGATGATAAAGAGGCAATTTAGTCAATTTGTGGTTTCAGTTATTTACATTTGATTGATGTATTTCTCTTTACACATTTGTTATGGTTTTGACTTATTTATGATTATATTATCTTAGACGTTTTTCGTATTGCTTCTGTATTTATAAATAAAGGGCAATATGGTTTTTTGTTATTTAAATGTTTAAAATTTCAATTATGCATACTCTTGTAATCAATTTCGTAATACCTTTCTTTCAGAGGTAGCACTTCTAAAAAGGAGTGTTACAACATAATTTTCATATAAGCAAAGAGTAAAAGCACAAAGTCTAGTGGGGATAATAGATATTTGACAGTGGGGTTTTTTAAAGGCAAATTAAAATTTTAATAGATACAATGCCTAATAGGGTTTATATGATATTTAACATGGTAGAAATGCTAGGGGGTAAATTAATATTTTCATCTTCATGGGTTAATTGATTTATTATTGTTAATTTTTTTAATTTTAGTTCAATTAAGGTTTTGGTTTAATTTTTAAAATGTTAAGGGATTTTTACTTTTTATTTTGATTTGTTATTTGAATTAACCTAAGTTTCAAATTCTTATCCAAATATCAACATCTAGTCGTAAGGAGAAGACTACCTTGCACGCTAGCAATCTCAAGCTCGGGGTAAAAAGATTCTAACCCTTTTTAGATCTTAAGGAGCAAAAATTCAATGCAGTTCTCATTTTTTTGTTTTCCTTCATCAAGTTAATTGTAGGGACCCAACTTCAGAGTTTTAGTTTAGGTTAAACAAAGTTGATGTTTGTTCTAACCTATTAAAGTTTTCCATGTTGATATGGTTGAGATTTAATCACTGTATCAATATACAATTTTATATGTATATGTTAGGGATGAGCCATCTTAAGGAGACATGTTTTCCTAGATACAATTTGGTAAGTTATGTGGACTTGATTTTGGTATTTGATGTTGGTCCATAGGGAGACAACAACAATGATGCTGTCAACTTGCCATGTATTTTTTTTTTTTTAAACATTGTGGCCTATTAGGTAACAAAAATAGGAATGTGATTATGGACCATCTCTTTATGCTAGTACACGACTTGATGACTTGATGACTTTTAGTCATTACATATGAGGTGTTTCGGTCTAAAACTTGATGACAAATTCAATGAAGCGGGTCATACAAAAGAAATATGAGAAGGTTGCTTGCACTCATCCACCATATGCAAAGGTCCCCTTGACATTATATTACACGTTAATAGGATTCCTTATAGTTTCCAAACAAATGTCCTCTATGACTGAATTTATTTTATAATGATCATTTGACATAACATATTTCAAATTATAGGTCTGGATATATAAGAGATTGGATAACCTAGAGGGTTGGGTTGAGTTGAGTTGATTAGATTTCGAAAAGTCTCCTATATGATAAACTAAAAGACCAAAAACATCCCAATTAGGAATATTTCCTAACTATATTTGGCAACAAAGTTGTAATTACATATCAATTTTTTACTATCTTTATAATCCTTTTTTTTTTTTTTTCAAAATGATTTGTTAACAAATATTGGTTAAAACATTTTAGAATGATGTGAGTGCAATTTTGCTTTCGATGGTTAAAGAGATGGAGGAAGATTGCTATTGACTTATCATAGACTTCCTTGGCTTTGTGACCATCTGGGGGTTCTTTAACTATTGTGCAAGATGTGAGTCTAGTTTGAACATTCCATAGAGAGGATATTGCACATGACAATGTCCCTATAAATGTCATTGACATCCTAATTGTTATAACATTTTAATGGTTACTTGATTTTATTTTGTTTTTATCAATAGTTTGTCATTAACGAAGTCTACCTAGATTAGACAACTCTTAATACCATATTCTTCACCCGTTTACGATGGCCATCTTTGACTGTTACACCACTATACTTGACCAGAGGTGGCCTTGTGTGCTAGTGGATGTTATCGATAAGATTATATATGACAAATACTTTAGCCCATGGAGTAACATGAACAGGGTAATATTTAGCGCTTATGACTCCTTTGAGGCATACACCATTGACTTTGATCAATTCAATGACTTGATCGACTGGTACACAAGCTACATTCTAATGATGATGACCTAATCTCAATTTTTTTCTAATTTGAGACATCCATATTGCACAAATTCATTCACTTTAATCAAGACAACGTTGCATCACAATAGACTATCAGTTTGACTAACCGTAGTCAGCATATGTTAAATGTACAACCGTTAATTAAAATTTGCAATTAAATTTGCAAAACAAACGTATCAAATTAAGCAATCATATTAAACTAGTATGTTACAAATAATTAAAAATCAAACATCAAATAAATGACCACTTAAATACATTATGCTTAAGAAAATTCGTATTAAATACAGTGTCAAACACAATGGCACTTTAATTATGCATCAATTATGATTTGTCACTAATGTTTTCAACATCAAAAAACCAAATCTAGTTACTATATGAATTTGAAAAAGCTTTGACGTAAGATTCTAAATCAATGTGTGTGACTCATTCGACAATATCTCTTGGTTTTGTAATATAACAATCAATATACGGAATTTCTATATACGACATTCAATGCCCACTTGATGAGGAAGTACGACATGCCCTCACTTGTGAGTGAGTGATCTTTTTTATTCACAGACATTTCTTTTATTAATTTTTGTACCACCAAATCAAGAGAAATGAGGCCTTCATTCATACTCGTTGTCGTAAAATCTCACTCCAAATTTAAGGTTTAAGGTTTATCAGGTTTGAGATTTACAATTTACAATATATGACAACGCCATTGTATGTGTTGTTTAATCTTGTAATGATGTATTACCCGAATTATAAAAACTTATGAACATACTTTGAAAATACGAAAAATCCATAATGGATAAGTTTTTTATCCCTTAAAATGTCAAATGTCCAATATCTCTTCCTTGTAAAATATTTTTAATTCTTTAAATGTTAAAACATCCTATTTAACCCTTATAATATCAAATATTATCGACCTTATATTAATTAATCAAAGGAACTTATACTGTTATCAGACAAACAGACATAATTTATTTATAAGGTTGAAATACGCTATCCCTTGATTATTATTATTTTTTTTTCAATTTCAATTATTTTTATGTTTAAAATCTTTTAAATGATCAATACTAACCACAAACTAACAAAATATACATTATCATACTTGAATTCATTCAATTTATTGTTTGATTTCTTTGATTTTCAATCAAAATTTTGGTAGCCAAAGTCAAACATAAGTCATTATACAACTGGGGAGGCACTGCCCTGATTAAAAAAGAATATTTGTGTCTATATCATCGTACCAAATTTACTTTTATAATGAATATAATTTGAATTTTATATTTAATAATTAAAATTTATTTTTAATATTTATCTAAATAATTTATTATTTTGATAATTATTGACCCAACTCGACTCTTCCCAATGATGTTAAGCATAATAGGCAGGAAAATCACGAGGGTCTGATCATTATTGAAATGTTTAATCGTATATACTAAAACGACTTCTCACATATGATTGCTGTCCTTAATTCACCCTGCTAATTTTGTCTATGAACAAACCCTAATTTTACAATGTGATATGATATTATTGGAACAGAGGGAATGAACGAGTCTTTTCAGGCAAGCTGTAAGAGAGAAAGAAGATGTGATTTGTCGATAAATTGACAGAGATATTTGACGATTTTAGTGGCGGTTTCATGTCAGCAAAAATTGTGATGAATATTTAGGTACCCTCCTCCGAATTTCTCATTCAACCGTTGCCGCCAATTGCATTCTTTCTTATTTTTAGTAATATCTCCTTCTATCCTTATTTGTGTAAAGTATCTGGTTATCAATTTGCCTCGAAGAAAATCAACTAGTTATCATTTGAGATTTGGTGAGGGAAGATTTTTGGTGGACTGGGTCGTGAATTGACCCCACGATCTCAGCTTCATCATAATCATCCTCACACAGTCTCTATCTCTTTGTCTTTTTTGTGTTCGCTTTTATGTGCTAGTGACTGTGTGAGTTGGGTGGTGCACCTAATTGTGCTTCGATTTCGATCTCACCTACCCAGATCTGTGCCTCTGATGTTATTGTATTTTTCAAAACGTTTCTGTTTCTTAAACCAACATTCAAAGATTTTTGCAGATATGGGTCTTTGTATCTAGACTTATTATCCGTCCTCTTTGTTTTCTTGGGATTTCAAGCTGTCAGATTTCCCTTATCAGATCTCACCCTACCCCACTTCTTCATTACTTTTTCGTTTGATGCTTTCAATTTAATTCGTTTTCTCAACTTTCTGCGAAGGACCAGTTTTTGCTTTTCTGTTTTTTATTTATTACTAAAACAAGAACAAGGAGGCCTTAAAGTAGTTTAGCTGCCGTGGATGTTGTATATTCGGTTTTATACAAGATTTGTTTTTGTCATCAAAGCTTGCTAACTGATTGCTGTCAAAGGTTTCTACATATACGTTACTTACAAAATTTATATATTAATTACATATACAATTCATTTTATTCTGATTTAGAATTTTGCAAGGAGGAGGCCCACTGCCAGTTTGGTGGGCATTCGTTGAACCAATAAAAATCCGTTACTTTAATGGTGTTTATGTGAAGATCTCACCTTGGTTTTTTCTCTTAAAAGAGGGAATTGATCACTAACAATAGGAGGAGAAAGAAATGAAATTTTTAAATTTTTTTCAATTTTAATTTTTTGAGTTTCCTCTTCTTGACCGCTGTCTTTTCCACTATTTGGTTTCTCCGTCCCGTTCAATTATCTTTTGGCCATATCATTTTTGCCAAGGTTAAAAAAATACCACTTTTGTAATGCTACTTTACTTCGTTTCTTGTCTCTCTTTTGTTCTCTTTTTAAATTCCCTTCCTCTAAAGCCACTTCCACTATGGACAACTGAGATTAGATTATTGTCTCTCTGGTTTTGGAGACACTTGTCAATCTTTTCCATTTCAGCCTCCATCAAGAATACTATTTTATTGTCTCTAAACAACATGGCTCTAACCTCTAAACTTGATCGTTTTGTTGGTGAACGTTGTGGGGAGATGTCAGTTTTAGACTTGCCTGAATTGGTCTTGGAATGTATTCTTGAAAAGTTACCTCCTTCAGGGCTTTGTAGCATGGCTGGTGTTTGTAGGTCGTTAAGAGATAGGTGTACCAGTGATCATCTTTGGAAGAAACATATGCAGCTGAAATGGGATAGAATCATTGGCCCTGCTGCTTATCAAAAGTGGAAGGGGCATATGGCTATGAGAAAAGATTCAACCAATCTTAAACAGGGTAAACAAAAGCTTTGGATGCCGCTTTTCTATATAGTTCCATTTTTATCATGGTTTAGGCCAAAGGTTGAAGATAACTACAATCAGACGAGTTCCAGTTCTTTGCCTGTTGATTCAACCATGTCCTGGTATCTTGCTCTTGAGAGCGGCCGCTTCTGGTTCCCAGCCCAGGTCTATAATCGTGAGGTACTGACACAGCAACGAGAACAAACCTTTTATCTCCAGATTGTTATCCTCTGTTCCAAAGCTTCAAAATTTATTTTTTACTTCGTAAAGTTGCAAAAAAAATGTAACTTCATCAATTGTGTTTACTTTTTTACACAAATTTTGTTTTGGGGTGTCCTGCAGAATGGTAATATTGGGTTTATGTTGTCATGTTATGATGCTGAGCTTAGCTATGATCCGCACACTGACTCCTTTCAAGCCAGGTAATTTTAGAAAGATTGATTAAGAATTAGGAAATTTATAAATATGGCGGGTTGATTTCTAGCGTTGGGTTTGTGTTGCAGGTATCCACCTCATGGAAGGAGGGTGATTGCAATAGAGCATGGTGTGCCATGGGAAAGGCTTAGAGAACCTCCTAATGATACTACTCCTCATGATCTTCACATTTCTGATTGCTTGAATGAGTTACACCCAGGTGATCACATCGAGATTCAGTGGAGAAGAAACAAAGAATTCCCGTATGGTACGTTTCATTTACTATTTTCTTATGTTAGCCTTCTTTCATTTCAGCCTATCAATGTCTAATAGATTAATTGGAGTAGTTTAAATTGTTTGTTTTCAAAGACATTTTGTCGATTTTTGGTCTGGAGCTTTTTTCCAGAATGTGGATTAGTTTTAGGTCGGTTGAAAGAATGGAAGTGGTGCAAAGAAATTATGCAGAAATATGACTGCATCTAGTAGAAAAGAATTTTGCTGTTTCATATTCTCAATCTGCAGAAACTGCTAAATATTTGGACAATCTTCTTTCATTGAGAGATGACCAGTTCAAACTTAATCATTTTGTGTTACCAATTTTCAAGAAAATGGAAGATGCCTTTTAAATGGTATGCTCATAATAGTCAACTAAAATTCCGTCATACAAAATGCACGTCTCATTAAGGATCCATAACAGTAGACAGCTAATTTATTTTTAATTCATTCTTCTTGGTTTATACTTGAAATATGTTTGCAATTATTTATTGCTTTCTGAGATTTCTCATATATACATTGCAGGTTGGTGGTATGGTGTTGTAGGCCACTTAGAATCGTGTGATGGAAATGAAAATTTCTGCCGATGTCATAACAGTGGTGAGTTGATTTCACCTTTTTTCCTTTCAGTTTGCACTTTATGCACCATGTGATTGCATAGATAATAAAGTAGAAGGAAACAGAACTTTGGTAATTTACTTCCCTTTCTCGATCTTAGAAATTGACCAAAGCATTATAAGGTGATAAAAATTTTCTTTTTGTTCAGTGCATAAATATTATGAGAAAGCACCACATCCATTGTAGAATATAAAATTCACTTCCATAGATGAGACCTAGTATTGGGTAGGTCTTTTTCTTGTACCCTATTTTATAATACGTGGACCACTAGTTGTGCCTATTTGATTGGTCCTGGGGAAAAATCCTTGTCATTTTGTCATAATTTCCACCAACATTGTGATAACTCATGTCTCAGTGGAATATTTATGGCCAACCGCACTGAAAGAACTCAATGTTTCCTCAATGTTCTGTTGTTTGCGAGGTGGTCGTCTTTCGGCTATGCGAGGCAGCACTGGCTATTTTCATCTCCCAATTTTTCATTTATTTCATGTCTACCTTTGTAGACATTCAGAGCACTGTTGTTTTCAAGGAAAGCACATTCAGGATGACCCGCTAATGAAAATTTTCTATCTGTAACCTCATCATAAAAGAAAAAGCAAAGGATCTCTTTTGTTGCTTGCAACTTGACCAAACAGGGAATGAATATATCTATGTCACATAAATAGTCTTGCACTTTAGTGGGACAGGATGCAATTGACCCTCACTTTTGCATTTTCTATTTGTTAATAACATAGGTCGGTTTTCTAAAGATTGTAGCAATAATTTTGTTGTTTGTTTGAGCCAAGCAATATGTCAAAAGATCTTTATTTTGTGAAACGTTATCAACATATTTCTTTTTCTGTATCTTATAGAGCATCAGCTGTAAAACTAAACTTATTTAAGGTTATAAGCATAATATAATGGTTGAGGTTTTGTTATAGAGCTCGAATTTCTGACATTGCATTGGTTGTAACAGACACGGTGGTCTTGGAATTCAACCAGTATGCCCCTGGCTCACGGTGGAGAAAATCAACGATAAATAGGAAAGACCATAGGGAGGAGGGAAATGAGGCAGACGGATTTTACGGGGGAATCAGAAAGCTTACAAGCGAAGAGGAAATCTCCACGTGGAAGCGGCTTTGGCCAGTGGAAGTCTTGGAATAGGCTTTTCCTGTCAAAAAGATTACTGCACTTTGCCACTATTTGATCCAAAGACCTATTATTTTCTTGTGATTTAGTGGATGATTGAATTGGAGCTTTTCAAAAGCATCTTTAAGAAGCCGAAGATAGGCTTCTGATTCTGTTGCATTAAATGTGGAGGTCATGTTCTTCACCTTTTTCTTTAGAAAATTTTCGTGGATGATATTTAAGGCTTTTTTCATAGGACTCTAATCCATGAGAATTGCCTCCCATTTATGCAGAAATTGATGTATCATATTTTATGGCACAATATATAAAAGGTTTTAGTTGGTTACTTTGCTGCTTCTGGCCTAGTCTATTTGCCCGTCTTTTATTTCAATTTCAACCGCACGTTTTATATTTGACAAACTTGACACAAACGCTGTAATAAAATCGTGCCGAAATGCACACAAAATGTTCTCTAATTATGTACCAAATGTGTTTGTGTCATTCCGCATCTGTCCCATGACCCATGCAAAGAAAGAGCTTAGGCCTGTATTGCATTATTGTCATTTTGGTCACCTCAGACGCCCTTTTCTCTTCATTGTATTGGCCTAATATCAAGGACTTAAAGCTGAATTTCCTTGTGGAACTTCTCTTGGGCAGTGTTTCGCTTTCCTGTTTTTGCTTTTCTTCATTGATCGTTCTCCCCATGGATGCACTCTTGAGTAGAAATTTCTTTATTTTTTGCCTTTTTGATCCCCCTGTGCTTGCACTTGCCCCTTCACCCTCTTTAGTCTCGCCAGGTTCAGGCCCATTTCTCAAACTGGGCTTTTCCTGCTTTTCATGGCTCATTTTCACAATCCTCGCTTGTCGAGCAAAGAATACTCCTTTGGGGGGCTTAGCCAACCTAATCGGCCTTCTCTGTTCTTGACGACCTATGTTCCCTTTCTGATTAGGAATCCACATTGAACAAGGCCCAGAGCCATTGAGCTCCATCTGCCCATTTAAATTTGGTCCTGGTTGTTTGATCTCCTGTTGATTATTGAAGCTAATTGAGCCATTCCCATGCGTTTCTGGGCCCCTGGATCGTATTGGTGACATTGAGCGAGTACGTCTACGAGTTTTCTGTGTGTGTTCTTGCTTGACATTCTCCAACGCCACCATGAAAGGATCAAAATCATCATTCCACAAGCTCCTGAGTTGAAATGGGAATTTCAGCCTCCCACTTGGGGTCCTTGGTGAAGACAAAGTTGAGCTATTTTCAACACTGTTACCATATTGAAGGCGAGGAGGAAGCTTTAAAGGCATGACTTTCCCATTACAAAACAGTTCATCAGCAAAAGCCATGGCAGGAAGTAATGACTCTTTGCATTGCTGCTGCTCTTGTTTCTTCTGTTGCACGCATGACATCTCAAAATTCGGGCTCGTTTCAAAGTCATAATCATAATCAGCCAGCTTAAAACGACGACTGGTATCGAATTCGAAGTCAATGAAACCCGAATTTGCCTCTTCATAGGGATGTGGTGTGGTTGTCTCGGTTTCAACATCATAGAAAGATTTCAAAGGCCTTAAAGCAGGGCTAGTTGGAGCACTATAGAAACACAAACCGTTCATGTTGAGTCTTTTGGGGCTGGTGGGTGCACTCAAATAGAAAGAATCATGATCAGGTATCATAAATTCCATGGCAGTAGAATATGTGTTTGTGCAGAGGGTTTCACTCCTGTTTAAAAAGAAACTAGAGGGTTATATTAAAATAAGAGCAGTAGGGCTTCATATGATTCCAAAGTATTGTTCAAAGATATAATGCATGCCAAGTCAATAATGCATTCATGTGGGAAGTGGGACAGAAGGGTTTATATTTATGAAAAAGAATACATGATGACAATAGAATATAATACTGGAGACCAAATCAGTGTCTTGGTTACATTCAAGGGATATGCTGCTTAATTGTAGATATTAGACCTTGTAATCCAACTTGTCAAGGTGAAGAAGATGAGAAGATCACAACACAAAGCATCTCAAATGCCATTGACTTGTTTATTTGCAGGGAAAGTTTTGGGTCACGGCGGGGTAATAAAGAAAAATGGACTAACCCGTGACAACAAAATGCCTAGTTTATGGTTTTGTTTATGCATGAAACATTATTTTATAAAAGCATCAACCATATATTTTGCGTTTGTGATACACTGCCATGATTCGCGGCCATGTTTACAAAATTGGAATTGGGACGAAAAGTGTGATTTGTAGCATGTAGGGCGGAAAATGTTTTTAGGCCAAATGTTGGGTGGGAAGATAGTTCTCTGAAAACATAGATTGACATAATGACCCAATAACAATTAGTATATCAATAAATAAGCCTTAATTTATCAATGGATAAACAAGTCCAGATCCTTGAAGTTCATGTCTACAAATTGAATAGGCCAAACGACATGTTCCGACCCAGAGTTTGGTCCCAAATGAAATTCCCATTCGCGAAGTTTAAAAACCCAAAATTCCACCTATTGACTATTAAATCTAATAGTAAACAGTAAGTCAAAAGGTAATTTTATCATTTTAAAGTTAAAATATAATAAAATTATAAAATAATATTTAAATATATATAAAAATATATTAAAATTTTAAAATTTTAAAAAAATATTTAAATTTTAAAAAATAAAACCTAACCACTGCTGCTGCAGCAAATAGCACCAGGTGACCGTTCCGACCACCTAATTACAAGGGAGGCTAAATATGGCCTCCCGAATCGACAGAGGTGACCAGATCTAGCCACTTCTGCCCGAAACCTTGGCCAGAAACAATTGTTGGGGTCAAAGCCAGCCATCTCCGGCCTTTTCAGGCCAAGGTTTCGAGCGAAGATGGTTAGATCTAGCCTTCCTTGAAACTAGGTGGTCGGAACGGCCATCTAATGCTATTTGCTACGGCCACCACCGTCGGCTCAGTGACAATGGTTGAGTTTTATTTTTTAAAATTTAAATTTTTTTTATAATTTTATAAATTTTTTTAAATTTTAATATATTTATAAATTTTTTTAATATTATTTTATATTTTTATTAGTAAGGATATTTTTATCATTTCATAAGATATATTAATAAAATTAGATGAAAATTGGTGTAGGGTGGGAATCTGAACTTTTAAAAATTAGTGGGCGGGACTTGTCCCCGCCTCAAACTATGGTTGGGAACAAGTCGTTTGGCCAATTGAATATTAGTCTTTTTGCCAAAACCCCGTTTATACTATGTTTTTTGTCAACAGCTGAAAACATAGATTTCTCATTTTGTGCTCCCAGAATGAACAGAGAAGACGAAGGAGAAGAAGAAGAAGAAATTGTTTGCTTAGACGAATCTTTCTTTATCAATAATGAGTAAGTCTAATCATTCTCTCTATGTTAAATTGATTTATGTTTCACTTCACCCACTCTATCTTTCTGCAGTTACCAGCTCACCACTTTCACTTTTGGCTCTCAAGTTCTTCAACTCTTCTGTCTCCAATCTGCTTCTAGTGAGTTTGTTTCTATGAACTAAAACTTTATATGTTAGTTATTAAAAATATTTTCTTTATCCTGTGCTTTTATTTTTTATTTTGATTTAGTATAGTGTGCTAAAATAACTGGAAAAATTAACAAACCTAGAAACTATTTGTTTGTGTCAATAACCCATGTCAAAATATCCAGGAATCATGTGAAACATGAAGTTAATTAGTTTGTTGGGTTTAAGAAACAACTGCTGCAGTGTTTTATTTTCAAATTTATATTTGTGCTTATGGTAACGAGCATGAGTTGAAGTGGGTAAAGTGGTACATTGTATGATCATGATGTGCTCCAGACATAACTGTAATCCCTTGATTGATTTTTCCTTTGTTCATTATATGGTTAAAAAGAGCGTGTTGGATGTGAACAATTAATCTTTTGCTAGAGCTAAATTCAATAGCCCGTTGGAAATATTACAATGAGAGTTGTTTCTAAAACCACATCTCCCTTTTTCGGGCAAGAGTTTGAGTTTGAATTGTTAGTCAGCTTCCATCATATATTTAATGGTTCTTATATGTACAATATGTTACTGTGGCTGGAGATGATCTCACTACATTTTCTGGCAATATATATTACTGATAAATGATTAGATTAAGTTAACAATCTAGCCATTTGTGGAACAGCTGATTTTGATTTAACAGGGCAATTGGTGTGGCCTGGTGCTATGCTTATGAATGATTACATCTCAAAAAATGCTGAGCTGCTTCAAGGATCTTCTATTGTTGAATTAGGCTCTGGTGTTGGTAAATTTTTGTCAACAGTATTATTTGTTACCCTATCTACTTAATGAAATGTAAATCCAAAGTATTTCCACTTATTGGTTAGTGAACAAAGTAGAATTTGTAGATAAATCTTATAATTGTATTTGGAGATCTTTAGAATGATATGAAATTATTGTTTTCCCTAGTTGCACTGATAAACAAATGGGTTCTTATATTATCAAGAAAAACTGATCGTTACACCTGATTTTATGTAGTTGGATGATAGACAAGACAACTCTACACCTGCCAATCTCACACAGTCATCCATGCATACATATATAATTTCATATTGACAAATACAGTTTATTTCTGTGTGTATAATGCAACTATGTTTGCATGCACACAAACGAAAAGAAAAACTTTAGTTGGGAAAATAAAGCATACATTAGACTAGAGACATAAAAGTGTCTTCAGAGTATGTATAGTTGATAAATGCTATCCATTAGCCTTCCAAGCTTTAATCCTTTCTACTTGTTTTTATGTGTAAAACCTCTCACTTCAATGACCCTTTTTTTAGTCCAACCATGGTAGCATTTTAGGCTTGGATTATTACTTGGTGTTCCTGTAGAAAAAAAGACATGTCTGATGGTTACTTTCTGGAATACAGGAATTACTGGCATACTGTGCAGCAGATTTTGCCATGAAGTTGTTTTAACTGACCATAATGATGAAGTGCTCAAGGCAAGATCAAAAAAATTAAACTATAGAAGTTGGTGGCTTCACCTGTAATTTTCTTAATTTTGACTATTTTAGCTATCCTACATTTTTCAGATTCTGACAAAAAATATCGATCTCCATACATCCATGGAAAATCCTAGTTGTAAAGCTGGTGAGGAAAAGAATCTTAATTAAGGACAAAAATATTTGTATTAGCTGATCCCTTTTGGTTATTTCGCTTATGCAGGATTAGGAGTTGAGAAGCTAGAATGGGGGAATTCTGATCAGATAAACCAAATTTTACACAAATATTCTGGAGGATTTGATCTAATTCTTGGAGCTGACATTTATATCCTGTGTCCAGATTATTATTTATGTTATTAGCTCAGTTTTCTGAAGAAATACATACATGAAGTAGGAGAAAAATTAATGTCATATACATACAAAATGGTTCTCTGAGACTGAAATTGATAAAGCCTTCAACATAAACCAAATGGGAGTAGAATCAGTAGCTAGAATAAAGTGAAACCAACATCTGCAATCTTGTTCGAATTTTTCACATGTTCCACACTACATGGATAATCATGCCACTATAACCATTTTTTAAACAGATCTTCTCTATGTTGATGCTAAATTGCTTTTGCCAAGAAAATTATATCATTTCTTCAAATAAGGGCGCTTGCTTTCTCTTTTGCCTTGTGCCTTTATTGGTTGATGTTAAAATTTCCCTTGACCGTGTATAAGCTTTCAACAGTCAAGCATTCCTCCACTATTTGACACTGTAGAACAATTTCTCCGCGTCAGGGAAAAAGGACAGTGCAAATTCATTCTAGCCTATGTATCCCGAGCAAAGATGTAAGCACCCTATCCATAATTCCTTTCTCCATCTTCACAAACTGGACATGTTCAGGTTTCCTCTCATTGGATCTATATGGCCATTTATCTATATGTTTATAAAGGGTAATAATAAAGCAGTTCATTGTGTTTCATCTACTTTATCAGGGAACACCTGGTCTTTCTACATTTATCCAGATTATCTGTCCCAGATATTGATTTGATGCATTTAATTGTTGAAAAGTGAAGATATTATAAACTGATTTGTCTCAAACGATTTAATTGGTTCAAATTATTTAACGAAATGAACAAACTAAAAATTGTGCACTGCTTATGTTTTAGGGTATAATATTGTCTTTGCACTCGTACCTGATATTTTAATAAAAAACAGAATGCTAGTTATTTGGAATTAAATTTTTAAAAGAAAAAATGTATTCCATTTTTTGTTAAAAACCTTCTGAAAAGTACAGTTTTTCTAATTGTTAACTCTTGAAGTGTAAGAGTACATAATTGGTAAATCATTATTTTTACATAATTCTGGATGATGCCACAGCTATTGCTTTTTTGATTATGCTGTATAAAGGTTTCTGTTATACTTTCGTGAACCATTTGCATAAGAGTCTTAAGATGTGGTTGCCTCTTTTTCTGGAATATCATTATACAGAATCTATCTAGCTGCCTAGGCCAGCAAAGCCAAAATTCTCTGGTACTAATTTTCATATTGGTAAATGCTCTTAAAGAATGTTAGTACTTCTATCATTAATATATATTACCGTTTTGACTATTGTTCCTTTTAAATGTTGAATATAATCATCTTTAAGTCAATATTCTTGTTGGATTACTCTTTGCTCATATTTTGAGCTGTTTGATATTACAGTGTGTTATTATTTCTAATATTATTAATAGCAAGTTATTTCAGAGGCACTACACATAACTTTGCAAAGTAATCTTATATTTATTCAATTATACTGTTCTTGTGGGTAGGATGGATGCAATGGTTATCAGCGAAGCTGCTAGTCATGGAATGCTGATAAATGAAATAGCTGGAACTTCTTCTGTTGTTGGAAATCTTCAAGGAGTTATTTTTGAGATCACACTTCAATAGACATGCCACTGCATTGCAAAGGACTACTTTTTCAAGTGAAAACAGAAGAAATTCAGGGTAAGTCTGGGAAACATGAAAAAACAGTCACAGATCTTTCATTTTGCTCAAAATGTAATTTGAAGTCCTAGTTGACTTCTGTTAGCTAATTTCTTGGTACTCGAATTTATCTTATCCAGCTAATCAATTGATTAGAACCGTTTTTTTTTTTCCCCCTTTTTCTGAGGGGTGAAGCTTCTATGTAGTACATTGAAAAAGGAAAGGAATAATGTCTTACCTGTCTGATGATTGTCTATGGTTCAGATAAAGATTTATTTTGATGAATGGACAATATACTTATGCATAATTGCATATGAAATCAGGTTTAAGTTTTAGGTTTTGCATTATTAGACAACATCCATAATGCTTTTATTTGCCTCAGGTTCCTTCTATTTCCTTGGATATTTTTCTCAATTTTACATGGAGGTTCGCTCAATATGTTAATAAAAGATTATCTATCCAAAAGATGTAATCATAAAACAAAAAAATGGGGATGTGTAAATATAAATCATATTTTTAACTTGGAATGCTTTTTGCATCCATAATATATTTAAGCAAAAACAATTAATCAAGTCTATTTATCTAAAAGACACCAACATTTTAATTAAGTAAAATTATTTTTACATGTTAATTGCAATGGGTATTTCTGATTTCATTTCAAAGATTGATGTTAATTCAACAATTCCTACATATACTCTGCATATGTCTAGACTACACTAAGATTTCAGAGCTACAATGAATATAACACCAGCAAGAATGGTCATAATATATAGCCATCCTCAATGACCTGTTCTTGTTACTTGCATCTCTTGTTCTAATTCTCCTGCAACAATTCACCTCTTTACACCCTTGCTGGTGTTCGTAAAGCCAAAAGCAAATCAAGGTCTATGTACTGAAGAAGCAAATTTTATGTTAGCAGATCATTCTTTAGAAGACATCAGACGTTGGATAAGATAACTACCCCGTTTGAAGGAACAATTCTATGGAGAGGCTTGATGAATCTAACTTCAGACCTTGACCATATGCAGCTATCAGAAGAGCGTCAGCCCTTCCTGCAATCACGAAAGTAAAATTAAGAAGTGCATTCTAACTTGAGATGGAAGACCATAAAAACAAATTGGAAAAAGCTTGCACAGTCAATGAACATTTCAGGAAAAGTCTCCTAGTTTTGATGGTTAGTTGGATTGTTACATGCAGTGATAAACCTGACAAAAATTTAGTTATCTCCTGTGTTGGCTGCGTATTGTGTTACCATCAAACATTTGAGATGATTCACGCCATTCTAATAAGTTTTTGAAGGATTGAGGAGAAGAAATGCCTCCTTCAAGCCAAGATGCTTCTTCATCATCAGGAACTACACATGCAAAATTGGCAACAAAATCATATGCAAACGAATGCACCCTGCCAATTTTTGGAGGCAAGATACAGAAATTTTGGTCATTTCAGTTGTTATTTTCTTTTTTATAAAAGCCTAGTGAGACATGGCAACTGACATAGTTTTACAGATCTAACTGAAAAGAACTCAAATGGACCACACAAGCAAGCACCATAAGGGGCTACTTGAAGATCTGGAGAGATCATGACTTGCCTCCAATCAATAATCCTTGAAAATGGGTAAAAACTCATCATTAGAAATGTTTGAATACCGCAAATAAGGCAGTCAGCGCAAAGATTAATAGGACTCATGTAACTTCACGAGGAACAATCTTGAGAAGCACATTAGTGGGGTGAACATGAATCATATGTGGGGAAGTTTTAGGTCACAAAATGATCTGCACGAGTGGCTTAGTGCTGTCATTTCCTCTGCCAGAATGTAACTTACCACAATCTTTTCACTTGTGTGATTCTACCATTGAAATTAATTTGAATAAGTAATGTTGAAAAAATAAATAAATAATGCAGATGATATGTAGAGTTACCAAGTTCACACTCCAATAAATGGAATACACTTCTCTAAGAGCACGATAGCTTCCAATACAGCAAAGGGGCTTGACGATGTACCATGATCCTTTCTCCGTTTCAGTAGGGAACTCAAAGATGGAAACAATGTGGACGCAAGCTTCCTGCTATCATCCTTAAATATAAAATTCTTCATCTATACAAAAAAAGGAGGTGTATAAGATCCAACTGATTCAAAAGTTTGAATTTAACAAAAAGGGAGCAACGAAGTGTTTCCTATAAAAAGAGTGTCACAACAACCCAGGGAAATGATATAGCTTATAAAAAGGCTCGTTAATTTCTTGCCATAAAGAAAGAAAGCCAGAGGATAACCAAAGAAACTCTACAATGAAATTCCACATGATTGAAGGCAAGGATGAAGTACATAATTACAGAACAAAAGGAATCAGTTTAGACTAACATATATTAATGTTGAAAATTTGTAGATGGAGACTCGGAAGAATTCTTCGCTATGAAATCCAATGATGCCGACCATTACCCTTATAGTCAATGGTGAACACAAATTGCAATCAAAAGAGAATTTTTGTTGAGAAAAGTTGTCTCTCATGACTTCATCCACTCTGCCACCTTGTCTTTAGGTAGTATTGTCCCTTTTTAACACAGATTTATCAATGGTTCACATGAAGTATGCAGTTTCGCAGATAAGAGTCCTAGTGACTTCACTATTTATTCTTCAACATTCTGCTGCTTTCTTCACTATTGTCTTTGGAAACCCTTTGTCATGGATTTCATTGAGTGACAAACAAGATTTGGAAGTCAACAATTGGCTTTCAGGGCTAAAAAGAGTCTCTATTTTGGGACTCAATACATTCATAAGAGAAAGCTCAAGGAATAAGTAAATAAATAAATAACGAGAAGACAGAAAAAACCTTCATGGCAGTGCCTCCTGGGAGTTTAAACTCATTCTTCCACATTGCAGATGGTACTGGAACTACAGAAAAGCCAGAGGCAACCAATATCCCAATCCACAATCCATATCCGTACCATATTCTCCACTCCACCAACCCTTCAGTCAAGAAAAAGCTCACACTCTCGAACACAAGAAAAAGAAAAAAAGGAATATTTGTTTGCTTCTGTACTTCCACTAAAGATGCCGTAAGACTAAACAATCCAAAAATTACATGACATACCAATGTTAAGCCTATAACTAAGTTTTTTGTTCATGTAAAAAGCATAACTTTTGTTAAGATGTTGGCTGTCAATTTAACGTCAAATATGAAAAGATAAAAGAAATAGATACAGAAACATGATACCATCATTCAAGAAAGAAATTGAGAAAGTACATATGAAATCTCCCAAAAAGAGGAATTGCCACAAACCTGTTTCCCATCTTTTGGATAAGGGATTGATTGTTCTATATATGCAGTCACTCCTAAAATAAAAAAAGCGCAAATCATTATAAATGCACGAAGTGGAAGAAAGAAAAAAGAAAATTTTTTGTCACAAGGAGACATATTCTTCATCATAGCAAAAGATAAAAAGACTGCAGATAAACTAAAGGAAATTCAGTACCTAGAAAGTACACCAAATATAGTGAAATTCAACTCCAAAAAAACTGATTAAGAAATTAATTATACAAAATAAAAAAAACAGTATACTAATATCAATCCATCTCAAGCATAATTCAAAATCTTGGAATTCCAAATGATAGATTAGGGCCAACTGAAGAAGTTGTGCTAATTACAAGTAGGAAAAAGCAATTTATTCTTTCATAGGCTTTTTCTTCTGATAACCAGAAATAACTCGACCTCAACAAAGTGAATCAATACCACAAGAGACAAGCAATCTCAACCGAGAAGAGATGGAGAGGGTGAGATCACTTATCAGCAACCTTGGAAAACCTTCAAGTACTTGTTCTTTGGCATATTCAAGTGAGTTTCCATTCTCCATCGGGTTAAATGTCTCAGGTACAATATTTGCCAACTCTTAGGTCATAGACTCAAGAGCTAGCGACCATATGACCCACTCAGCAAATTTTTTTCCTCCTGTTCCCCATGTCCAAGCAATAGAAAAATAGTCACAACCAACGGTTCTTTGACCATTGTAGCAGGTGTAGGGGATGTCAAAATAAGTCCATCACTGATCTTAAAAAGAGTCTTTCATGTCCCTAGATTATCCACAAACCTTTTCTCCACACAAAAACTCAAGATTTACTTTGCAATATGATTTTTCATCACAATTATTGTGTATTTCAATGCAAGGATTCAGGGAAGATGATTGGACAAGAGCTAGGTGGATAAGTTTTTCCCAACTAAGAAAGAATAATTTATATAGTCCACGCTACTGAATTATGCATTTTATTTTATTTTATTTTTTTTGTCCGCCATAGGTTATGTATGTTCCTTCCCTCTCCTTGTAAAACTATATAAACCTCTTTGAGGTAAACCTGTGAGTATTGAAGTTTAAACTTACAAAATTACAAGTCTTTGCTTGATAAGTAAAGCTTTGGGTTTTACAAGTTTTAATCTCTTTTAGTGAAAATTTGAGTAATCAATATCCTTGATTTAGTCTACAATAGTAATTAATTTGGCTATTTTTTAATGGAGGTTTCCACTACCATAATAGGATCTTCGATCTTGCCGCAATTGTCTATTTTTCTCTTGCGGGTTCCAACTTGAGTCTCTAGCACATCTCACATCAAGTTCATGAATCACTTTTGGCATACTCTTTAGAGAAAGATGGATGCTCATTTACGATACAGTTCATCTAGTCACCAACAAACAAATGGTTAAACTCAAGTGGTGAATAAAAGCTTAGAAAATCTTCTATGAAGCTTTGTGGGATCTCAAGTTAACGCAGGCCGACTTTTCTCACAACTTTACCTCTTAATCCACAAGGAAAAATCCATCTGAAGTTGTGTATGGAAGGTGACATCTAAGTATTTTAGACATGCCTCCATTGTTGACCACATGTCAATTTAGTGTTGTGTTGAAGAATGTATCAAGATAATCAAATAGCTCCACAAAGAGGTTTAAGGAAAGATCATCGATCAAACTAACAAATATCAATTAACCATGTCTTCCGTTGATAGTATGGTGTTACTATCTTTTATAATGTTGATTTGAGAATTGGCTATCACTAAATCAAAATGAGACCTAAAGATGAGTAAAAGATTGCATTTAAGACTTGAAACGAGTTATTCGAGTGGGCAATAATGTTATTTGGCCTCTTCAATACACCTAGTACTTTCATGCATCTAACCCCCTTTCATTGATGTTGTAGTCTAGTTTAACTAGATTCTGGTGCACAGTAAAAGCCAAATGAACACCTGGAGCATCTTTACCCAGATTTGTAAATGCTTATTGTACAAAAGCTTTATGCCAACGTGAAGAAGTGTTTGTTCATGACGGGCAAGTTTATCTTCCTTGAGTATGTTGTCTCCAATAAAGGAATTAAGGTATACGTTATTGAACATAAAAAATTGGCTTGTACCGAAGACATTACATGATGTTAGATGTTTCCACGGCTTACTTTCATTCTATAAACGTTTCATGAGAAATTTTAGCCCTATTGCTACTCCAATCACAAAACGTACCATAAAAACAAGTTCAAGTGACATGCCCAGACACAAAGTAGTTTTGAATAAATGAACACCGCTCCTTTTCTTGTTCTTCCTAACTTCGATTTACTGTTTGAGGTAGATTGTAATGCTTCTAACATTAGTATTGTAAGTCAAGAAGGGAAACCAATTGCCTTCTTCAATGAAAAGTCAAATGTTTCCAAGCTGAAGTACTCCGTCTATGGCAAAGAGTTTCATATAATTGAGCGAACACTACACTACTAGGCTCAATACTTACTACTAAAAGAATTTGTTTTCTATTTAGAACATGAAGCACTTGAATTCTCAACAGAAGTTGAATCGTTGTCATATTGTTTGGATTGAGTTCATACAATCCTTTTCTTTTATGCTCTAGGACAAATCTGGTGTCCAAAATAAGGTAGTTGGTGCATTGAGTTGCCATCTTACTTTACTTTTCAAATACAATTAAAAGTTGTTGATTTTGAGATTGTGAAAGAGTTGTATAATGAATATCCAAATTTTCTAGACATTTGGAGGATGAGCTCTTCCTGTCAACAGGAAGTCTTTTTTTTCAGGTAATCAACTATGCATTCCTCAATTTTCTTTGTGTGCATCAATTATTTGGGAAGCTCATGATGGAGGAGGTTCAATTAGACGCTTTGGTAGAGATAAGACCTAGTTCTTGTGAATAAGGTTTTTTGTTGGCTTAAATTTGAGAGTTATGTGTTAGATTCAAAGGTTTTGCACTTGTCACATGCCGAGCTTGGAAAACATAATACTGGATTGTACATGCCTCTGCCAATTCTTCAAGCCCCTTGGGAAGATGTTAGCATAAATTTTGTTTTTGGGTTGCCCAAGACTTAAAAGCAACTAGAATTCTATTATGGTAATTGATAATTGATTCTCTAATATGGTTCATTTTGTTCCTCGTTCTATGACAATGGAAACCTCCACTAAAAATAGGCCAAAGGACTTGTTCCCACCCATAGTTTGAAGCGGGACAAAGTGTCATCCCCAAAGTTTCAAAAACTCAATCTTTTGTCTTTGAAAGCATTTTTTATAATTTTTATACTAAAATGACTAAAATACCCTTTTAAAAATTAAAAATTTATAATAAAATTATAAAATAATTTTTAAATATAAATATTTTCAAAAAATATTTAAAAAAGTTTAAAATTTTAAAAAAAACCAATCAGCCACCTAACTATGACAAAATTTAAAATATAAAATATATTTTATTATTTTATAAAATTGTAATCTCAAAATGATAAAATTACCCTTGAATAATTATTGTTCACTATTATATTTAATATTAAATTCGGTCAAATGATAGGAAACTGAATTTTTAAAACTTGGAGAGTGACACTTTGTCCTTGCCTTAAACTATTGGAGGGAATAAGTCCTTTCGCCCTAAAAATAACCAAACTCACCACTTTGGTAGCCCAAACCAAAGATAACGATCACTCACTTTCACTAGGAGAGATTTGAGCTAGTAAAGCCAAGACTATCACTTACCAAGCGAAAGTTTGTAGTTTTATAAAATTTTAAACTTTAATGCTTACAATTAACCAAAAAATGAAATAACAAAAAATCATATCTTAATAAATTAGACCATATAATTGTATTACCAATGCTACTTGACAACATTAAACATTGAACAAAATTAACAAGTTGCTTAATAACTCAGCCAAAGGACTATTTCCCACGCATGGTTTGAGGCGGGGACAAAGTCCCACCCTCTAAGTTTCAAAAGCCCAGACTCTCATCCCTGAAAATAATTTAATATTAAATAAATCAGAAAACAGTAACACTTTAGGGGTAAAATTATCATTTTAAGATTAAAATTTTATAAAAAATAAAATAAATTTTATAAAAAGTATAAAATTAAAATATATATTAAAATATTTTA
>JAJEJH010001830.1:0-16657 GCA_026122585.1 Anacardium occidentale
TTTCTCTATTGAGCAGGCCATGCATTCTTCTGCTGGGTTGCTTCTCTTTTCCTTTCTGGGCCACCCACATGTTGGGCTGCATGCCGCTCTTTAGTGGGCTGGGTTTGACAAAGGTTATTTTATTTTATTATTATTATTTTTAGAAAATGACTTGGGCTAAGGTTTATTTGGGCTAGAGTTTTGGATTTGGATGGATCTATTTTTTAGTGGGTTTTTCTCGTTTATCTTCGCTTTCATATCTCAAAAACTTTGTATCAACCTCTAAATTTATTATTAATTAATAAAAATAGAAAATAGTTCTAATAGTTATCTTATTTTTGTGTTTAATTAGTTAATATTCTTTCAGATTTGCTTTTCACGGCCTAAAAGATAAGGACTTTGCCTCCTGTAGAATGGTACAGGAACAAGTTTCGAATCGAAAGGCACAAGTCGAGAATTAGTAAAGAAAAAGATATCAGATGGCCAAAGGAACACCCAAAGTTTCACTCGAAACAGATTCTCTCCTTCTAAAGTTTCATTCAATAACAATTCTGACCTTTTAACTTTTCAAATCAAAACATCTGCTTTGGATCAAAATTAACTATTAAATTTAAAAATCAATAATTAAATTTTAATAGTCAGGTATTTTAATCATTTTATTAATAAAAACTTATAAAATAGTAAAATAAATTTTATAAAAATATAAAATATTATTTAAAAATTAAAAAATATAAAAAAATTTTAAATTATAATAAAACTTTAAAAATTTTAACAATTAAAAAAAATAAAAGTAATCACCGTCGCTTATGCCTACGAAATGGTCATCGATTTCGATTACCTAATTTCAAGGGTAGCCAAATTTGGCTGCCCCATTTGGTAGAGGTGGTCAAATCGACCACTTTGTATTTTGGAAGAAACGATCAAATATGGTTGTTTTCACCAACAAAAACAATCAAAAACAATAAAAAATGATCAATCTTGGTATTATCGATCGTTTCTGACAATAGTTACTGGCAGAGGTAGTTAGATCTGATCACCTAGATCCACAATCAAAGTGATCAAATCTGGTCGTCTTTAAAACTACGAGAGGTTTTCTGTTACCTAATTTAATTATCGACAATCACCATCGTTGACGACATTATCGACAATGGTAATTATATTTTTTATTTTTTAAAATTTAATTTTTTTTAAATTTTATAATATTTTTAAATTTTATAATATTTTTAAATTTTATAATATATTTATATTTAAATATTATTTTATAATTTTATTATAAATTTTTATTTTTTAAATAAATGTATTTTAATATTTTATAAAAAGTGTCAGGGAGAATTGAATGAAAAATGGTGAAAAGATGGCCCACTAAAGATGGGTGTTTGGGTTTTTAAAAGCTAAAGTGTGAACATTGTATTTAAGTGAAACCTTGGGTGGGAATAAGTTCTTTGGCCAAAAACAAAGTAGGTGTTGGTGGACCTTCTCTGTTAAATTATTGTCCTGCGCCTCTTTCAGAATCTCGCTGTACTCCACTACATCAATGTAACTGTATATTTATTTAAAATTAGGTGTTTTCATAATGTTCATTGTAGGGCCTTTGGTAATTATCATAGATTATAATGTCTGATTAATAATGCATAAAGTTGTTGGGATGTGGCTTTCTTTGTGTCTTCTTGTTGACTAGCAAAACATTTTTAGCCTTTCATCTATAATCTGTATTTCTTTGTTCCTCTCTTGTTCTGATTTCTGAGTACTCTTTTCCTTCTCCTTGTTTCCTTTCTAATCTCCAAATAAAGTCTGATACCAAATCTTTCCTTGTAGTTAAAGAATGGAAGAAACTGCTGGGAATGCTGTTTTAGAAGTTGGAAAGTGCTTAAGTGCTCCGATTGGGCGTCAGTTTATGTACTTGTACAACTACCAACGCAACTTCGACACTCTTGAAAACGAAGCTGGAAAGCTGAAGGATGCAAGAGACGAGGTGGAGCTTAAGGTTGTTGCTGCTGAAAAAAATGTGGAAAAGATCAAACAGAGTGTTAAGGACTGGCAGAGGCATGTGAATTCCATCATCGAAGAAACGGACAAGCTGATTCTAGAGAAATCAAACAGCCGATGTTTCAAACTGATCAGTTGGTACAACAATAGTCGGAAAGCATGGAGAAAGGGGATCGCTGTAACTGAACTTCTTCAGGAGAAAGAAAATTTTGCTGAAGTTTCCCTTCCTACCACTCATGAAGTCATTTGGCTCACTAACAAAGATTATGAGGAATTTGAATCAAGGATGTCAACTTTCAATGATGTGCTGAAGGCATTAGATGATCCTGAGGTGGGAATTATTGGGGTTTATGGGATGGGAGGCATTGGTAAAACCACACTGGTCAAAGAAGTTGGTCATGAAGCCAAGAAAAAACAGCTCTTGGATGAGGTGGTTTTCGTAGAGGTATCTGATAAACCAGATGCTAAAAAGATTCAAGATGAACTTGCTCATCAGTTAGGTGTGAGATTTGATACGGAGGCTGAACGAGCAAGCAAGTTGTATGCGAGACTGCAGAATGATAAGAAAAAGCTTGTAATTTTAGATAACATATGGGCACAATTAGATCTGGGGGCTCTCGGAATTCCTTGTGGAGATGACCGTGGGGGATGTAAATTATTGCTGACAGCAAGAGATCTTAACGTATTATGGAGTATGGATTCTAAGAAAAATTTCTTGATGGGCGTTTTAAAGGACGAAGAAGCTTGGAGCTTGTTTAAGAAGATGGCAGGTAATCAGAGAATTGTTTCATATTATGGTCTTTTCTTCTCCAGATCTGTGGAAAAAGTTTTATTCATTCAGATTAATTTCAACTTACGTAAAATAATAAAAAGTAAATTTAATCTGAGAAATTAAAAAAATAATTGTAATAAGTGTGCTAATTAAACTTCAAATTTAGTTCTTAAGATGCTTTATAAAATTTCACAGATACCTTTTCATAAAAAAACTCCGTTGGTTTTTAAATTCAAAGCACATAACAGAAATGCTATTAATACTCACTTTAAATGAATGATCAATAATAAATAATTTCAAATTTTATTATATTTGAAACATAGAGAATACATATCTCTGCCTCTTGATCTGCAATCCAGGCTTCCTTTGCAGGTGATGTCGTTGATCAAACAAACAAGCTGAATTCTCTGCCGAATGATGTATGCAAGGAATGTAAGGGTTTGCCGATTGTCATTTCTACCATAGCAAGAGCGTTAAGGAACAGGAGACGTCAATCTCAATGGAAAGATGCCTTGCAACAACTAAGAAGGCCTTCTCCAACAGAGTTTGCAGGCTTGCTGGAAAAAGACTATTCAAAGATAGCACTGAGTTACAATTATCTAAAAGGTGATGAGCTCAAGAAAACTTTGCTAATTTGTAGCCTAATGGTAAATAATACTACTGTTTCAGACTTGTTCAAATACATTATGGGTTTAGATATACTGGAAAGAGCTAACCTTACCATGGAACAAGCACGAAATAGGCTGGAAAGTATTGTCTGTGAACTCAAGGATTCTTGTTTGCTGCTTGATGGTTCAACCAGTGAACGGTTTTCCATGCATGATGTTGTTCGTTCAGTTGCCATAGTAATTGCATATACATATGATCACGTATTCACCGAGCGAAATGACATGATGAGGGATTGGTCAAATAAAAAACAATTGAAAAAATGCACTAAAATCTCATTAGCTGATTGCAATCTGATTAGTGAGATTTGGTCTCAAGGTTTGAATTGTCCAAAACTTGAATTTTTCAGTATGATGATGAAGGATTCTTTTGAAATCCCTAAAGATTTTTTCACAGGGATGGCAAACCTCAAAGTTATAAGTTTCATCAACCTGAAGGCATTGTCCTTGCCAACAACTCTCAATTGTCTTATAAATCTTCAAACGTTATGTTTGAATTATGGCAGATTTTCAGATATAACAATCATTGGAGAGTTGAGAAAACTGAAGATTCTTAGCTTGCGACATTGTAAAATTAAGCAATTGACAAGAGAAATAGGTAAATTGACTCAATTAAGGTTGTTGGATTTAAGTGGTTGTTGGAAACTAGAAGTTATAGAACCAAATATTATATCAAGCTTCTTCCGACTAGAAGAATTGTATATGAGTGGATGCTTTATTTTGTGGAAGGTTGAAATACTTGAGGAGTTGAAGGATTTGTCTCAGTTGACAACTTTAGAAATAAATATTTCAGATGATCAAATTTTGCCAAAAGACTTCTTCTCCAAAAAGTTGGAATTGGAAAGGTACAATATATCAATTGGGAATGGGGCTACTGATTTTGGTAGGTCCTACATACAAGGTGATCATGAAAAGTACATGACTATCAAGAGCTATTGGCAAAATGAGCCCGTTGCTTTAAGAACGTTGAAACTAAATCTTAATTCTATCATCAGGCAGGAGGAGTTGCAATTCTTATTGAATGTTGAATTCTTGTGCTTAGATAAATTGCACGGTATCAAGAATGATCTCAGTGAATTAGACAAAAAGGGTTTTTCTAAATTAAAATATCTTCATGTCCATAATAATCCTAACATCTTATGCATTGTTGACTCAACAAAGTGCATACCTCATGATGTCTTTCCACTGGTAGAGTCTCTGATTTTATTCAACTTGCTCAACTTGGAAAAGATATGTTACGGACAACCCTCAGCAAAGTCTTTTTACTACTTAAAATTTATAGAAGTGGAAAGTTGTGATAAATTAGAAAATATCTTCTCATTCTCCAATGTTAGCAGAAGCCTTCCACAACTTCAAAGAATTAGGGTGAAAGATTGCAAGAATTTGAATGAGATTTTTGCTATTGAAAGGGAAAATAGAGTAAACAAGAATGAAGTAATTGATCGGATTGAATTTTGTCGATTACGCTTCTTGACTTTGAGTCGTCTTCCAAGGATTGCAAGCTTCTACTCAGTTGCAAACACAGTTTCAACATCACTAAGGACACAAAATGAATTGACACGCACTAAAAATGGATTCTCTCTTATGAATTCTTAACTCTTCAGCACACAAATTAAAGCTAAATAGTGCAATTGATATTAGGATGACATATTAGTTGTCTACATTCCAATTTTTTTTTTCCTTGCTTCCTGTTAAAAAAAGTAGTGTCAGAATTGTTGAATAAAACATTAATTTTTATATAATTTATTTGATTGATCATCAGGTTAACTTCAAGTCAGAGAAACTGACATTAAGTGGAAAAGATGTCACACTTTTATGGCAAGACCAGCTTCCAGAATATCAGTTTTTCGAAATGAAAATTCTTGAGATCATTAAGGATGAATCACCAAACATTCCAATTGGAATCTTTCAGAGATTTAACAATCTCAATAAATTAATACTACAGTCGAGTTCGTATGAAGAGATATTCTTATGTGAAAAAGATGAGAAACATGTTGTCATGCTCACCCAAATAAAGAAACTAAAGCTATGGGGGCTTTTCAATTTGAAGTACATGTGGAAAGAAAACTCTCATTTGGACTCAATTCTTCAATATCTTGAAATGTTGGAGGTGACATTTTGCCACAAAATGATTCGTATAGTGCCTTCTTCAGTGACTTTTGAAAATCTAGTAACTTTAGATGTATCGGATTGTGATGGATTGATAAACTTAGTATCTTCTTCAACAGCCAAAAGTCTGGTGCGACTTGAAACAATGAGTTTAGAGCATTGTAAAATGATGACAGAAGTAGTATCAAGTGAGGGGCATACAAAAGGCGAGGAAATTGTTTTTGAAAAATTGAAGTCGCTGTCACTTGATAATTTAAAAAATCTCACAAGCTTCTGCTCGGGGAATTACGTCTTCAAATTTCCAGCTTTGGAAGAATTATCTGTTTACAAATGCTGCAATATGAAGACTTTCTCTGAAGGAGTCTCAAGCGTACCACGTTTACGAGAAGTAAAACAGAAATGGAGTGACAGATTAGGATGTTGGGAGGGTGACCTTAATACTACCATACAATTTCTACACAGTAAAAAGTGGTACATATTCACTTAACAGTTACTTATCTTTGTATCTTCTCGTTCCCCTAACTCTTGAATCTTTGATAAATGTAGTTTAGAAATTATACTTTCCTTTAATCATTGTTTCCTGAGATTAAATCCATGCATCCTCATGACATTTATCTTTAACTATTTCTTTGTATTAACATTATCTTGGAAGCAGTCTATAACTCTGTAAAAACAAAATTATTGAATTTAGTAATAGCGTGAAGGTCATTGGAAGCAACCTTGATATGTACACTAGTACTACCATAAAATGTCATGATCGTGGAAACCTTGATATATATACTATTTTTACTACCATGTAACCATGAATCATCATTTTGAAATTTAGAATGACATTTCCCTGCACTTCGTTTGGTTCACTTTCATCGTGTTGTGCTCCATTTTTACAGAATGTTCAGAGTTTTGAAAAGGATACTTATCAAGCTTGAATGGAATCTCGAGAATAAAGGCCCTTTTGTTTGTGGTTTGTGAGGCATTATTGCGGCTCAAGTTCCCTGTGTTAAGGTGAGAGAGTGGAGGTCCTCTGTTTCCATCATTATTGTTCTGCTTTTGCTTTCCTTAATTGTGAATTAATGTTTTTGAAAGTAGATGAAAAGTTTTATTCTTGCATCACTTGTTTGAAAATTGCTTTGAAGGGTGGAGATTCTTTCTCATTTTGCTTATTGTGTGCTTTGCATTTATAAGATAATACGAATTATTTGCATACTTGAATGAATGTCTGAATTATGAAACTATCTATTTGGTGAAATTGTCTTGTTAAAATAAAAAGGTAAGTTTGCGCCTGCTCACTGCAAAAGTTTCCTTACATTGATTTATTGGAACTTTCAAAGGCATTTCTGTCCAAGGTCAAATATCAGAGACAAGTTTTAGATCAATTTCAATTGATATTTTTGTTTATCTTTTCACATCAACTAGATGCTAATTATTTTTCTATTCGGTTGCTGCAGATCCCGTCCTTCCTAATGAATGTCAAAAGGGAAAAACAAATATAACTGGTAATTAAAAAAAAATTACTTTAAAGATGAAACTATGAATTATGAATACAATCAGTAGAAGGGCAATTTCTTACTAGATGAGAAAACTTCTGCATTCGTTTCTCTTGTTTTTTTCATGCATCAAAATAAAGACTTGAAAAAGACCCAAGATTTAACATATGTGGTACGTCCAATTTTTGGCAATAATACTAAAAACAAGTTTTTCTTTCTTAGATTTTCCTAAACTTCCTACATAGATACATCATCACACCCTTATCTAATTTCTTTTGATTGATATATTTTTGCTAACATCATTGATAGAGACACAGTAGTTGAATCTCCAATTTCACAATATGATACTGTAAAGTGTTCTATACCCTGAAAAGTTCCCTAAAATGAATTTCCTCAATTTGCTTATTCCTTGTCTTTGTAGTTCTATATTTATGCTAATGAATTAACATGAAATGTTAGTTCTATGTGAGCCATTGCAATAAAAAATCTTGTGTCATTAATCTAACCAAATATTTAGCTAATTTTAGTAACTGTGCTAGTGTGTTGTAGCTTAGTGAATAATAGAGTTTTCTATTTTTAGTTAACTTGTTGCCTATTTTGTTAGGATCAATGTGTATTTAGCTCATAACAGGAGAAGGCTAGAACAAGAGAGGGCTTGGGTCGAAGGAAGGAAATTGCAAACTTTTGGAGGCTGCAAATGGCAATAAAAGGGTGGGTACAGATGACTCACTCTCAAAGGCAGGAGCAGAGGAGCAGGGAAATGTGAGAATTGATGAGAGAGAGATGGTAGATATGTTGTGAATAAAGTATTGAGAAGGGGAATAAAATGAATCAAAGAAGATTTGAGTAAAAGAATTGAGGAGTGTGTTGGCCTTTCCAATGTCATGCAACTTGTTTAGTTCCAATAATCGCTTGTAAGAGTGATCATAAAACGTGTAATCTGGATTTCTATTAATATCAGTAGGATTATTCGACCATCTATATGTGCATACTGTTTGTATGAGGTGTGTGTTGTGACTATGGAGCTAAAGCAGGTTGTTGGAAGGAGAAGTCCACGAAGTGATTCAAAGCAGAAGTTAAGGAAGGTCTATGAGCACAATTATCTATCAAACATGGTATCAGAGCATAATATATCAGTGATCAAGGCTAAGATAAACGGTGAAAGGAGGCTAGAGCTAGTTGACAAAAAACTTGAGAATATGAATGCAAGAATAAAAAGGATAGTATAGACACCCCATTTTGATCTAACTGAATATTTTCTAATTATGACAACATAAAAGACTTTCGTACGTGATTTTTTGAATAACCAATTGAGACTCGAAACCACGAACAGAAAACAAATTTAGTATGTATGTTTAAGTTCAAACTTTAGAGCTCATAAAATCTCTATAAGCTCATCTTCTTAGGATAATAGCTTGATAACTATACTTGGGCCCATATTGCATCTCGAAAAAGATTCCAATTGAATTATATATGAATAAAATATATATATATATATATATATATATATATATATATATATATATTTGTATTCAATTTATTCGCTAATTTCGGCTCATTGATTTGTATTCACAAATTTTATAACAAAAATTCATATTCCTAGCTTAGGAGTTTGATTTGTATTCCTACATGTTTCATTACTACTATAAACAAATTATAGTTATTTATTTATAATAAATATATTTATTATAATGTATTAAAGATATAAATATATTTATTTGCGACTCTATTTGAAAGACAAATATATTCATATTGAAAACAATATAAACGTGATTTATATTTTATTAAAAAAAATTGTAATTAATAGAATATAATTAAAAATGAAGTCTATATTAAATTCATTTATAAATGAATCTTATTTTGAATCTTTATTCTAAATAATATGTTGAAATAAAATATTAAAAAGTTTAATATATTTTAATAAAATATTAAAAATAACATAAACAATATGTTAAAATAAAGTGAGTTTAGGAGTTGACTCAAGTTTGGTTAAAAATATTTAGTTAAATTTTATTTCTTATATATTTATCAATTATTTTTCTATTTTGAAAATCAAAAATAAGATTTTATAATTGTAAGTATAAGAATTATAAATTTTTAAAAATTTATTCAAATTAAATTGTGAACTCATGAACTCATTGAACTAATTGATAAAAAACTCAAGTTAACTTTGAGAACTGAATTTGAACTGAGTCAAGTTCGAGTTTGACTTAACTCTAGTTCAACTTAACTTTACAGAAGTCGAGTTAGACTCAACTCCACAGAAGTCGAGTTCGACTCAACTCCACAGAAGTCGAGTTCGACTCAACTCACTTGAGATAAGTTAAATTTAAGTTCGATTCAATTTAACTTATCAAATGTCTAAAATACTTAAATTTAGATGCATATTAGTCAAAATAACACATTTTGATCCATTTAAATGATTTTTATTAATACACGAGTTTTACGAGTCAAACTAGTTAAAAACTCGAACTTGAGTTCATTGTAAACTCAAGTTCAACTTTCACGTTGAAAATTGATTTAAGTTCACGAAAAACGAGTTCATTTTAATTTCATTTGAGTTGAATTTTGAACTCAATCTTAAATTGATTCAACTTAAATCTAATCATAATTCGAATTATTCGGTAGAAAACTGACATTTGGTTTGAGATTTGAGTCACCCACTTATTTGATTATTAATTAGAAAATAGTTTTTAAATTTTGCATCAAACATATTTAAAAACAAATTATACGTTCATAAATCTAATTAATTTAATTTTGAAATTTAATTTAGATGTAAAATTTATAAAAATAAAAAAATTATCCAGAAGAAAACTTTTACTTTAGAAGGGTCCTCTCGGGTTGCCACCATCCAATTACTTTTTGGTTTCGGATTCGGACCCACCCAGAATCAGAATCCTAACTGAATTGTTTTGAACCGCCATCGATTGGGCTTTTATGGTTCTTGCTCTTTCTTTCCTTCTCTGTTAAATTCTCCGTTACTTGGCCCAAACTCTGAAACTCTTGAGAGAAAATTTTTGAACAAAAACGACGAAACAATGTGTTTGATTGTAGAAGGAGCGTTCCAGAACGACGACGTATTGGTTACGCCGACCAACTTCTCAATGGTTGAAGACGGCATTTATCGATCCGGGTTCCCGCGCCCCGACAATTCGGGTTCTTGAAAACCCTGAATCTTCGATCCGTTAAGTCAGTTTTTTTTCCTTTAATTTTGATTTCTGAGTTTTTTAATGATGATTAATTCAATTTTGGATAAATTTGGTTTTAATTTTGATTAATGTGAGCTGATACTTGTATTCGGAGCCTTACCCGGAAGAGAATTTGAAGTTTGTTGGAGCTCAGAACATTCAGCTCTTTCAGTTTGGAATTGAAGGCAAGACGGTACCCCTTTTTTTGTTTTTTCTTTTATTTTTATTTATGGTTGAACCATGAAAATTCTGCAATAGATGGCTCCTTGGTAATGGTAACTTGGCGTGTATGTCTAATTGATGAAAAAAAGTTTTAAGTTAATTGTTTTTGAAGAATTTGGATTTAATTATTTTGGAAAAAGGATAATATTTGGTCGTAAATTGTCCAAAAGGTTGTGGAGCATTTTCTGGTTGATGAATGTGTGGAGAGAGCCTTATTGATTAGGTTTGTTTGGTGGGTGTAGGGCTGGATTCGAGAGCTCATTGCCAACTCGGCTTCATGGAGCTCTAGCCTGAGGAGCTTGATTCGAAACCGCCGAAACAATGCCATACTCAAACTCACTTTGAGGGGAGCCCAACTCCCTGAGGCCAAACTTGAGCTGGCCCAAACTTGATCGGATTATTTTGTGGGGAAGTCAAATGGACATTTCGCATGGGGTAATGTTACCGTGAATGAGAGAGTAGACGGTCGGATGGAGAATGTCATGACATTACAACTTTTCTTTTTTTATGCTTTTGAGAATTGTAGTTGGAATATTTTTTTTGTTTTGCTTAGTGTAATTAGTGTTTATCTGTTCGAAATTCAATTGAAAATTTTATTTTATTTTTGCTTTATGTAAAAGTGATTTATTCATAATGACTTTGATTATGGAGACATTACTTATCGTTGTTTTCCTAAAATTTTACATATAAGAGTGTCACATGTCATCACCCCCCCTCCCCCCCTTCATTATATAGGTATTATTAATGTCTATTAAGGGTGTTATGTATTTTTGTTCACCTAAACCCTCAATATTATGAGTGTTACATATAATTATCCCTGTTATAATAAGAATTTTTCAACTACTAGGAGTATTATATATTGTCGAGAATTTTTAACTATTAAGAGTGTTATATATCGTCGTCTCTCCAGACTTTTACTTTTAAAGGTATTATGTATTGTTGTCTTATTGATAAGAAAAATTCTCAACTACTAAGGGTATCATGTATTGTCATTCCTCTAGCCCTTCACTATCAGGGACATTACATATCATCATTCCCTTGATAAAAAACATTTTCAACTGTTAAGAGTGTTACATATCGTTATCCTTTGATAAGAAGAATTTTTAACTACTAGGGGTGTTACGTATCACTATCCCCCTAGACTCTCATTGTTAGAGACATTATATATTGTTGTTCCCTAATAAAATTAATTATAATTTTAACTTAACCCTCAATCCCACGTAATAATTAAATCCAATAACCCATTAACATAATCTCTTGAGCAACATATACTTTGTTAAGGCTCAGACTTTTCTACATTATTAACAGTGTCACATGGCATGAGAAAGATCTAACTTGGATTTTGCATCATAAAAATATTGAAGATAAAGTAAATTTGAAAGTTTTCAAGAAACAAATCGTCACATACAAGCATCTCTACCAATGAAGCCTGTAACCTCTCATCTGAGACATTCAACCATCAATATGAGAAACATATAAATTTTAATTTTACTAATAGCACACCTACATCGAACCAAAAATCCTAGCACAGATATCCTTAGAGTTTGACAGAACCAATTTCACATCAAACTAGCATGAGTTCCCATGTAGAACAATTCATACATTCAAGGATCTTGATACTACGGAATTCCATTAAACTTACTTTGCATGCAAACCTGCTGGGCAATCTAGCATCTTTTGTGACATTCAAGCTACCTTTTTTATAAAACTCATAAAGTAGACATTTACTTCACTTTGAAATCAAATCTGATTTAATGTTTTACCCTTGAATGAAAAAGTGGGGCTTTCTTAAATTCAAGGATGTTGAACTGATTATGAAGCATCAAACACATCTGGGTTATGTTCAAAAGATTATCATGGACATAAATACAGACTTCTCTTGTTTTTATCCAAACTCTGGTGAGGTGTTAAGCGTATTTAAACAAAATATATATTCAGCTTTATAATATTAAGAAGGGTAGAAAAAATCAATTAAACATTTATCGGAAATGCAATGCACCATATAATCTTAATTGCATGTTCCCAAGTGCCGTGATCAACAAAGGTCACAACAAAGAAATAAATGTGTACAGAGAGAAGTTGTAGAAAGCTCAAATACTTTTCGTATCCGTTCAAATTTGTCATATAGAAGCAGCGACAACTTTAAAGAGATGATGCTACTGATGTACAAAAATTTTAACAACAAAATATTATGTTCTAGAATCCAAAAGTATGTTTGAACATCCTACAAAGCTACAAAACTATGTTCTATAATGTAGCAAAAGAAGCAGTCTGGAACTCACTGTCATTTCAAATCTAACTTGTCATCAATAATTAACAATTCCATGAAAAAAAAATGAAAACACAGTTATAACCACTCAAAGTCATTCCCTGGTCCTAAATATTCATTAACATTCTGATATCATTCATTTGGGTATATTATTTTAATATGACATACGAATATATGATTAAGCCTTTGTTTGATATGAATTAATGAACCAATCAATAAGGACAATAAATCCCCCAAACTGAAAATAAATAACATTCAAGAATGCACTGCAGATGGAACTCATGCTTGCAAATAGTCACCATTGGAGGTTCACTCTCAGAAAAGGCTTCTAGACATATGTTCAAGAGCACTCTCCACAGAATTCGGCATCTCAAATGTAACCTCACAAATTTAAATCTTACCTCGGAAATCAAGTTTGGAGTGCTGGTAAGAAGTTGTTGCCTCGATTGCTCGTCAGAGGTCACCATTGTCGTCGCCGGGATGCCGCTAGAATATTATTCGAGTGAAACAAAAGGTGTGACCTGTCGTTGTTCAGGGGCAAGGATGCCCGGAGCTCAAGCCTTGAGTCACGGTGGCCGGAGCAGGGTGAAGGTTGGTTGGCTGGTGGTTTCTCTTCTTTATCCTTTTCTCTCTCTTTTTCTTTTTTTTTCTTTTTCTGTCCTCCGTCTCATTTCTTCAAATTTTATTTATTTATTTTTTTACGCAGAGTCTATTACAAATTTACCGAAACATAATATTAATTTATATTTATTAATCTATTTAATATATTTTATCTTAATCTTTTAATTTTAGTAATAATCAATAAAAGATTATTCTATTAATAAATATTTTGTTAATTACATTACTTTATTTAATTAATTAAGTAATCAAAAATTAAATATGATAGGTAGGTTTGTATAAATCCAGTTAATTGACCAATTAATTGTTTCTCTGAACTAAACTAAACCAAATTTTCAGTTTCAAAGAAAATGCCAAACCAAAATTGAACCGGTTTTATTCAACAAACCTTATCTTTTTGATTCTGAAATAGGCCAAAAATACTTTATCTTTCTGTCTAAAGTCAGAAATTTCATTCTGAAATGATTTTTTGATGATTTGAATCCTTATCTTTGTGGTAAGGAAATCAACCAAAGAACCACCCAAGCTACTTCCTTGGGCTACTAAAGTAACCAGGACAGGAAGCTCGCCCTTGTCCTTGTGGTAAGGAAATCAATCAAAGAATCATTCAGACTACTCCCCAGGGGCTATTAAAGTAACCAGGATAGGAAGCTCATCGAACAGTACAATTGAAGTTCTCCCCCCACAGGGGATTTCTTGAACCTGGGATCATTGTACAAGTTTCAACTATATAATATCAATCGAACCAAAACCTTGGCACAAGAGACAGAGAAAGAGAGAATTAGAAAAAGGAAACGCAATTAAAAAGGGACTTTAACTAGATCACAGTTTAGAACTTCAAACATATCTTGATATTGTAAAGATTTTTAAAGCAGATTTTCTCTTTATCATTTAAAATTATAGAGAAAAGTTCACGGTTGCTTCATCCAGCCTACTGAAATAATGAGTCTATCAATTGGACCCCAACATAAATAGATCTATATGAACCTTAAACTCAATCAATCCGATGAACAAGACATGACGAGTAAAAGCCAAATCATATACCTTAACAGTAAATCTGCAAGATGGGAAGCCATATTTCAAGTATTCATCTTACAAACTCTAAACAGTAAGCATATCTATCAAACCCGAAACTGTATCCTCAAATAGCCTAAATGTCCAGTTACAAAGCCTGATCATTCTAGGCTTTAAATCATAAGCTCCTATGCATAATGGTGCCTTACTATTAAAGATGAGAATGGTTGCATCAGTACCAAGTTAGAATAATATATAAAAGCTTGCTACACAATTTAAGAGTTATACCCTGAACCGCTTTTCTGAACCACAAGTGATCATATCATAAGGATCTGATGTGCCATTTAGGTTTGCACAGGTAAGATTCTTAGCTGCCAACAGTTCCAACCTTACAAATTAATCTCAGCTCGACTTCCAATC
Organism: Anacardium occidentale; assembly: GCA_026122585.1. NCBI lineage: Eukaryota > Viridiplantae > Streptophyta > Magnoliopsida > Sapindales > Anacardiaceae > Anacardium > Anacardium occidentale. The sequence goes on from JAJEJH010001830.1 coordinate 14,727, forward strand.
ACAATGCGGGGTCAGAAATCAAATTCAGAGCACCGAGAAGAAGTTGCTGTCTTGAGTGCTCGTTGAAGTGTCATCGTTGCCATTGTCAAATGCCACCGGAATGTTGCCAGAGTGAAACGGAAGATGACTCTGATGTAGTACTCATCAAGGTGAGTCAAATGATGGTGGTCACTTGCCCAGATTTCACCTGGTTTGGCTGGATCAAGGCCAATAAGTCAAGGCCTCCTATTTGCCAAATCTCCACAGTCAATCGCCGTTTGGGGGCAAGGATGGCCGGAGCTCGTGCCTTGGGTCACGGTGAAGGGAGCTCTACTTGCCAGATTTTTAATATACATATACACACACACACTCAGGGTATTACGAGATCTACTCTGTTGATTCTTAGGTCTTATTAAGTATTTTGATTGTTCTTCCATAAGATTTGTGTAACATAATCGGGTATCAGATACTTTTGCTTTCATGTAATTTATCTTTTTTTACTACACATTTCCCATTATGTTATTATAAAAAATGCTGTTATTTTTTTTATGTTTTTTTTATGAGGCAGTTCTGGAATCATCCCTCCTGTTGCAAAGTTCTCTCTTGACCAAGCGGCTTATCGTTTCTTGGCAGGCTATCAAAATGAGAAGTTTGTGCCCGCATACAGCAAGTTTCCATTGATTTATTGGAACTTGTGAAGACATTTCTGTCCTAGGTCATATATCAGAACCGAGTTTTAAAATCAATTTCAATCTACGGTTTTGTTATTCATTCACATTTACTAGATGCTAATTATCTTTCTATTTGGTTGTAGTAGTTGAAAGACCACCTGACCCCGTCCTTCCTGGTTAATGTCAAACGATCTGCGACTGGTGGAGAAACGTCAGGATGTAATGTATTGAGTGTAGCTTATTTTCTGATGTAACAAATTAGTTTGAATCTATGAATTATGAACAGTAGATAGTGTTTAAGATGGGTGATTTCTTATCAGATGAGGAAAATTGCTACACTCATTTCTCTTCTTTTTCCATGCATCAAATAAAATCATATGATTAGCATATCTTTCACTTTCATTTGTGGTATGGCCTTTTAATGTTTTTAATATCTCTTCTGCTAGTTAAGATATTTGCATTGAAGAAAGAATCCAAAGATGCCTATCTTTATTTAATTGTGAGACATGTTTCGTAGGGCTCGTTTTGATTCAGCTTATGACGCTTGTTTCTTTCTATTATTATAATCTAAATGATATACGTAGTTTCTTGTGAATAATGCTCAATTTCTTTGACATTCTGTCCGTGTAAACAATCCGCAGTAATATCGATTCTTCAAATCTCCTCAAAAACTTTTCTTTACCTTGCAATATTCTGACTCATAAACTGTGAAGCAATCGGCCTTTGTTTGGTTTCTCCTAATCCTTTCTTATTGTTGTTGAAGAACATGACAAAAATTGTTGAATGCAATATGCTCAACAATATTGAATGACAGTTCATCAACCAAAATCATTTCCTTGAATAACAAAGAATTTATTTGCATGTAGGTGAAGTTTTTTGGATCTACCTATCCTTTTCTGATGTTAGCTGTCAATCCTAAATATAAACAAACATATTTATACGTGATGGTGTGGGGTCGATTTTTACCGCACCGAGTACTCTTGTTTGACCACCCTAAACATGGTCAAGAAAAATATGTAATAGGTTTGTGATATATTACGAAGTATATGGTTTCGCCACCCTAAGATCATGTCAAGAAAGTAAACGTTGGTAGAGAAGATGTGTGCGAACGAGATACCCAACAAAAAAAAAGGAAAAGGATTAAATAGAGCAACTCTTGAATATTTGGCAGTCTCAAATGTGTTGATATAAATGGTGACTCATTATTTCAATGAATCGTTTCTTCGAACAAAAGAAGATTATGTAAACATTTACTCGAAATCTCACTTATTAAATTCCTTT
>JAJEJH010001831.1:0-16629 GCA_026122585.1 Anacardium occidentale
CCCAAAGTTTGGCTTAAAACCCTTTTTACTCTTAATTAACAAACGAATATTTTCATACCCCAAATCAAATTTTATAATTAAAAAAATTTTCAGTATAAAAGTAAATTTCTAATTCTATAATCTATGAATTTTGGGGGAAAATAAGTTTTATAAATTAGATCAAATATTTTAAATATAAAAATTTAATCTTTAAAAATGTTTAAAAATTCATAAATAAACCCTAAAATCTTTTCAAACTTCATTCATATTAAAAATACATATGATTCTATTAACGATAATATGATATTTATATCCAAATTTGTTACAATATGGTCAATTCTTTGGTATGTAACTATTGTTTTTTAAACAACTTGAGGCAAAAAAACATTTTATAATTTCCACGCAGCCTCTAAAGTTTTATGAATTTTCAAAAATCCTTTAAAATTCTTCAAAAAGATCTCTACTATTTTTGAAAAAAATTTTAGCCTTGTACTACTCAATTATACAATAAGACATCTTTATCTATAAGAATAGAAAAAGAGTGGCCCAGTCGTGAATAAAATAAAGTAAGAGATTTTTTTTTAATTTAAAATTTTAAAGAGTTTGTTTTTAATTTAAACTATATAATAATTTTAAAAACATTAAATAACATAACTAAAACAGTAATTTCATTTTCTAATGCAGTTTGTCTATTAATAGAGTTTTATTATTTTTTTTTTTTGAAGTGTCATTTATATGTGATTATAGGGCGCAAAAAGTTATTAATTTCATTTAGGGGTGAAAAATTGCTTTGAAGTCAAACCTAGGTGGGACAATGTTATTTCAGTCACTCAGAAAGTATTATAAAAGAAGTGCAGCTTCATAAAGTTGTCTGCAGTTCTTTTCCAACAATGGCGGCAAGATTACCTAAGCTTGGTAGCTCTCTGTCAGTGCCTTGTATTCAAGAGATTGCGAAGAAAGCCCTCACCACGGTTCCGCCGCGATACGTGCATACCGATCAGGAAAACCCTTTCATTTCTAACAACAATTCTGTACCAGAAGTCCCCGTCGTGGACATGCAAAGGTTACTTTCTGCAGACTGCATGGACTCCGACTCCGAGCTCCACAAATTACACCAAGTATGCAAAGAATGGGGCTTTCTCCAGGTTTGTATGCGTAAATAAATTATATTCAAGAAAATATGAGTTATTTATATTGGGGGTGTGATTGGAAACTTGATCAATGCGTGCTTGGGTGCAGCTGATAAATCATACGGTGGATACCTCTTTGATGGAGAAAGTGAAAACAGAGATTGAGAAGTTCTTCATGTTGCCTGTTGAAGAGAAGAACAAGTACGGGCAGCTTCCAGGAGATATTGAAGGATTTGGGAATGCATTTGTTGTTTCTGAAGAACAAAAGCTTGACTGGGGAGACATGTTTTACTTGACAACTCTCCCAATTCACTTGAGGAAACCTCACCTCTTCCCCAACCTCCCTCTCTCCTTCAGGTTCAGCTATTCGAATTCAAATTCAATGATTATATTTGTTTTTATAAATAAATTGAGATTAAATCATTTCATATTCTATCTAAAGTTAATTTTTTTTTGTCAACTTAATCTTTATTCATTAATTTTAAATTAAATTTTTTAGATTTAAATTAATTTTAAACTATACTTTATTCGAATTATGCTTGTATCCAATTCAATATTAACAATTAATAAACATGAAATAAGAATACTTTATTGTAAAATGAGGAGAGAAATTAATTACCATATAATTAAATAAAACCTTCAAAAATTATAATTTCCAATTTCATAAAATTCAAGCAAAATTGAAATCTATTATATATGTCAAAATTAGAATCTGACAAACAAATCTATTTCCTTGCTGCTGAAAGTAATGTAAAATAAAATATCATCAATATTTTGTTGAAGTGGGTTTAAAGATTTGCATAGGAAAATTATTATATAATTATTGAGTTACATTCATATATTTTGTAATAAAAATACTCTGATGAGTATTATGAAGACAATTAAGATTGAGTTCAAATTGAATTAATTTATTTCAATATTTAACTTAGTTTAATTTTAAAATTCAATTTAAAATTTGTCTGAAATCTCTCCTTAATGATATTGCTTATTTATGTATCTATTATTTAAACAAATATAATTATTATTATTTTTTCAATGGCGCCCAAAAAAGCTAACATTATTAGATAAACAAGGAGGACCCAAAATGAAATAGGAAAAAATGCTTTTCTAGTCTAGAATTATTGTTTGCCTGTGTGCCAATAGTTGATGTCTTTGTTGACTTCAAAGAAGAAAAGTTTTTCACATGCAGAGAAACCTTGGAGGCATATTCGGCTCAATTAAAAAATCTGGCAGTGATAATTCTGAACCTGATGTCGAAAGCTCTAGGAATGGAGCCTAATGACATGAAAGTGTTGTTTGAAGAAGGATGGCAATCAATGAGGATGAACTACTATCCTCCATGTCCGCAACCAGAGGTGGCCATAGGCCTGAGTCCTCATTCCGATGCCATCGGCCTCACCATCCTCCTCCAGATCAACGATATGGAAGGCCTCCAGATAAAGAAAGATGGGATGTGGATTCCGGTTAAGCCTCTTCCTAATGCTTTTGTTATCAATATCGGTGACATTTTGGAGGTATAATTAATTAATCAATCAATCGCTTAAACTGGGATAATAGGCCTAATGGAATCTGGTCTTGACTGTTTAATTATATATGGATGATTTGGTGCAGATAGTGACGAATGGAATTTACCCCAGCATTGAGCATCGTGCAACAGTGAACTCTACAAAAGAGAGGCTCTCTGTTGCAACATTTTACTGTCCCAAACTGGATGGAGACCTGGGTCCTGCACCAAGCCTTGTAAATCCTCAGACCCCGGCAGCCTTCAGAAGGATTGGTGTTGAAGACTACTTCAAGGGATTATTTGCACGCAAACTTGATGGAAAGTCTTATGTTGACGTGATGAGAATTGGGCATCCAGAGAAGTGAAATTATATGTAAATTGTGAGAAATCTTTCAAGTATTTTATGATGCGACAAATAAATAAACACCACAAAGTTCGTCAGCTTGTATGGTGAATTTATAATGTTAATTTAGACTTGTCTGATTATTGAAGGATACATCAATAAACCACAGCGCCAAAAGCTAGCTTTATATAGTAGCCTCTAGCTCCTTTCTCGATCGGGGTGTGATGCTTCTCACATGGGCCTAAAAAATTAATTTAACCTTCTGCAGTTCATTGATAATTGACAAGGCGTCTGGCCACCACTGGCCGGGTTCGCTATCAACTATAACCAAAAATAGTTGTTGGGTTCAAAACAGATCAGTTATAATTGTTACTAGATTTAATTGTTTTTGTCAAATTAAAAAACGGTTATATCTAATCTTCTTTAACAGAGATCTCTCTTACAATCAAATAGTCTCAACCATTGTCACCGATATGATGACGATAGTCGATTTTATTTTTTTAATTTAAAATTTTATTATATTTATGTATATATATAAATATTTAAATATTATTTTTAATTTTAACTACGTTTGGAAAGATCTATATCAGCCCAATGTCTTCGTTGATAGATTTTCCTTAAAAAATCATCTTTTTTATGAATCCATACCTTCTGAGATCTGTAATTTGCGTCTACAGATCGTGAGCAATGACATTTATAAGAGCATCGAGCACCGGGCAACGGTGAACTCAATGAAAGAGAGGCTGTCTGTTGCAACATTCTACAGTTCCTAGCTAGACACTGAGTTGGGTCTAGCACCAAGCCTCATTGGCCCAAATAGGGCAACCATTTTCCGGCCAGTCCCGTTGGAGAAGTACTTCAAGGAATTTTTTGCTTGGAAATTAAATGGCAAGGCGTACCTTGATTTCATGAGAATTAACTGATCTCGAGTCATGGAAACTCGAAGAACCATTTTCATGTCTAATCGAAAGTTATTTTGTGTCAATATTCAAAAATTTGAATGACAAAAATAATTAAAAAAAAAAAAACTCCTAATATCCTAATCACAATATAACAAGGTTATTAAAAAAATAATAAAATTTTAGAAGTTATTTTGGAAACCATCCAGTTTATGAGAATGGCTTGAACACTTCTGCAAAATTTTTAGAACAATTATTTTGAACCCTACATCACATGGAATGACCACTCAAATTGTTTTGTTTACTTAACATAAACAAAATTAATGTAGGCTATTCATATGAATAAAATATGTAATTGATGATTAATAAAAATTTTAAAATTAAAGTAATATTAATAAAATTAAGTATTAACAACTATTAATAATAATATTATATTATCGATCCAATGATTTTATTATTTAATTTATTTTTAATTCAAATTCGTTAACCTTAGGCTTATATTTTTATTCTTTTATGGGTTTTGTACATATACTCTCAAATTTCAAAGTTTAATTAGTATAATTAATTCTCCAGATGATATTCATGTTCCTCCATCCTCAATGCTTATTAGTATGATCCATGAATAACTAATTATTGTACATGATCTCAAATTATGTAGGTGTGGTATGACTAATAGTAGGCTTGGTTAGGAAATCAGTTCCTCTCTGCGGCCTTAGTGAATAATTTTTTATGGTAAAATAACTAACCAAAACCAAAGGAAGATGACCATTGATTTAATCTTGATATATATATATATATATATATATATATATAAAACATGAAATGATTAAAAGATTATCTGCCCTGGAAGCTCAGAGAATTCTGAACCCTTGCTTTCTCCCTCAAATTTTTCTACTTCACCGCATTCTTCTATTAATTCATGTTTCCCTCATATTAAGGATCTGTATTTTTATCTGTTATCCATCTTCTCAGTTTTATTTTTCTCACTTCATCATCTTTTCCTTTCTTCATTTCTCATAAGGATCCAACTGACAACATGGTACTTCTCTCTCACTCTGTTTCTCGTTAATTTTTGAATGGCATATCTTGTTATGGCTAGTGCACAAATAAATATGGGAAATGCAACATTAATGAATTTTTTTGGAAGCAGGATTAGGAACCCTTTAAGTAGAAATTGTTTTGTTGTGGGAATTTTCTGTAGAAGAAAATTTTTAATCAAGCAATAAGCCTCAGAGATATAAGTTATTGTGACACTATTATTTTTTCTCTTTTGCTGTTCTTTTTCTAGATAATTTACAAGTGATCAATGTGGTTTTTTTCAATTTTATTTCTATTAGTTTCCACTCTTCTTCTTGTTTTTGCATTTTTCCAGGTTGAATATTTGAAAAGTTCTCAAAATATAAAACAGTTTCAATCCACAGAGTTCTCAATTATGTCCTAAAAATCTTACAAAATAAATTTGCATAAACCTTTTGAAAACTTTTACTCAAATCTGAAGCTGTGTCTGAGAAATAAAAGAAGAGATTATTTTTATGTTGTATGGAACTGAAATCACAAAACACCTTATGCAAATTGTTTTTATTCGGCCTCTCAAGTAAGTTGCCGATTTTGTTTTGGTCATATGTTTGTGAATATTTGCAGTCTAACTATTAAATGGCATTTCTAATATTCTGAATTTCCAACGTTACACTTTGTAACATTTCTTGCTAATTTAAACATACGAACTTAAATGTTTTAATGTTAATCACCTAATCACATTAAAACATAGCAGGTTGTATGCTTTTCCCTTTCCGTTTTGGGTTTTAATTAGTTTATTATTAAAACAGGGGACTTACAGTATGCTTCATGTAAGTTACCAAAAAATGCTCATCCAAGCCGCAAAAATCACCGATTTTTGAAATCCAAACAAAAATCAAAACAATTGAAACCGATTCAATGTAACATATCAATTGAAACCGAAATCAAAACAAAAACCGCAAAAATCAAATATTCAAAACTTAATAATTCTAAATACACTTCCAAGCCAATAGCACATCCAAACCAACCCTCCAAATCGGTTGGATTTCGATTAACAAACTTTAATAAATAATAAAAAACAAAATATAAACATAAAAGTTTCAGAAAACTTACAACTTAACGTCCAAATGCGAAGCAATGCGAAGAAGGGCAGAATGACGACTTCCAATGAAGAAGAAATGGCCGGAAACCGTCGAGAACAAGCCTGAAACCGGCGAATACAGCGGGCACAGTGGGAGAAGAGCGATTGCAGCGGTGGGAGAGAAAATGGGAAAGGAAGAGGAAAAGTTCGCGCGCTAGGTTTATGGTGACCTATAGTGACGTTCTTTAATGAGATTTACCGGCGTTTCTATAAACGCCGGTAAATATACTTATAGCGGCGTTTATTTTCCGTTTCTGTGGCGTTTATGAAAAACGCCGGTAAACATGTATGATTCAGCGGCGTTTGCACAAACGCCGCTAAAAAAACGCCGCTATAGCCCAGTTCTGCTGTAGTGCATGCTCAATGCTTAATATTATGATCCATGAATAATTAAAAATTGTTAACCTTTCGGGCCACATTTTATTTACCTTATAAATTTGTATTTTTTGATAGGCCTAAGGACCTATGTGGCCATAATTTGTTTAGAGGATAAATTCATATATGTCAATTTTTAAACATTCAAATATCCACCTCATTATTAAAATGATGGTTGAAAGGGTATTTTTGATTTTTTATAAAAAAATTTAAAAAAAAATTGTGTAAAATATTAAAAATATTAAAATATTAATAAAATAATTTTAAAATATATATTACAAATATGTAAAAAATTTTAATATATTAAAATTTTAAAAAATGTTTAATATTAAAATATAAAAAGACAACCCAACTAAAATCAAATTAGATGGCTAAAAAATAATTACTTCATTTACAAAATGATTGGACATGATTGTCTCAATTTAGTAAAAGCAAGCCATCATTGATGGCTAATGACAATAAAAAATGGTAAAGCCAACAATTTTCAACCGTTCTTGCCCCTCAATGACGAGGCCAAAAGAGATGTTTTCACCCATAGTTTGAGGCGTCGACAAACTGCCACCTCTAAGTTTTTAGAAAATTAATTTCTCACCCTCAAACTAGATTTAATATTAAATATATTAGTAAACAATAACAATTTAGGGGTTTTTTTCTTTTTAAGATTAAAATTTTATATAATAAATTTTATATAAATATAAAATTTTTAAAATATATTAAAATTTTTAAAATTAAAAAAAAAAACAGTCATGGCCACTGGTGTCGATGGAGGTGGCCGCCACTTACAAATTCAGGTGGTCGTTCTCGACTACCTGATTCTAAGAGATGTCAGATCCGACCTCCCCATTCGGTGGAGACGGCTAGATCTAGCCTCCTTAGTTGGAAGCAAAGATCGAAAACGACTGAAAGTGGTCGGCCTTGGTCCCACCGGTCATTTCTGGTCTTTGTTTTTAGCAGAGACAACTATATTTGGTCATCTCCACCGAACGGAGAGGTTGGATCTGGCCTTCCCTAAAATCAGGTGGCCAGGAATGGCCATCTGACTCCGTTAGTGACAGCCACTGTCGTCGACACTGACAGCCGTGACTGATTTTTTTTTAATTTAAAATTTTTTTAATATATTTAAAAAAATTTTAAATATTTGAAAATATTTATATTTAAAAATTATTTTATAATTTTATTATAAATTTTTAATTTATAAAAGAGTATGTTAGTCATTTTAGTATAAACATTATAAAACAAGTATTCAAGGATGGGAGATGGATTTTTGAAACCTTGGGGTGGCAGTTGTCTCTGTCTCAAAGTTTGTCTCTGTCTCAAACTGTGGGTGGGAACATGTGCTTTGGCCCAATAATGACAAAGGTGGCCTGTGGTCACTTCCGCCAAATCAAGTCTTGTTATCTTACACAATTGATATGACTAAATTCAATCATCTCTTACATCAAATACTTATCTAATTTAACTTTTATCAATAGCGGTTACTATTATTTTTATTTTTAATTGTATTACAAAATTATTTTTTATTTAATTTTAAATTTTAAATTTTTTTATAATTATTTATTATTATTTTGACATTTAGGTTATTTTATATTTTTATTAAATTTTTTTATTATACGTAAGGGCATTAAGTCCTTTGACTTTTTTTGTTTTTTATGTATTATACAATTTTTTGTTTAGAATGACAATCACATGTGTCACCTATTTAAAAAAGTAAAGATAATACCATATATGAATTTACAGATTTTAAAATTTTATCTATTTTTGTGAAAATATATAAATAACAACCAAATTCTATAAACAGAATTAAATTTTTAACAACAATATGTTTTCATTTTTACTTTCAAACTTAAATTTTGAAATCAGTTTTAATTAAATTTAATTTAATTCATAAAAACAAAAATAATTCTGAACTAAATTTGATTGGTTCATTATAAGCTTATCCAATAACCCTAATTCCTATTTTAATTTTTTCTAGCTTCACATTTCACATTACATACATAGATGGACCAACAACTCATACTATTATTGAATTTATAAAGGCCAAAAGACTTGTTCCCACCCACAGTTTGGTCGTAGAACAATTGCCACCCTCTAACATTTAAAAACCCAAACACCCACCCTCACCCAATTTTCATCCAATTTCATTAACCTATTTTGTGAAATAACAAAAATACATTTACTAAAAAAATAAAAATTATAATAAAATATAAAATAATATTTAAATATATATAAATTATTAAAAATAAAAAAATTCACCATTAAAAAATTATAAAATAGATATTGCGATGCTGTGGGTGGGGCCAAAAATGGGCCATGGGCTTTTGGTTACTAGCTTTCTAACTCTTTTTCTACGAGGTGATCAAATCTAGTCGCTTCTCTTCTAAAAATAGAAGATTATCAGATCCACATCCTTTGTCAAATTCGAAACTACTACCTCGAGCAAGTTATTACGATGACCACTACCATTAATAACTAGTTTTTATTTTTTAAATTCAAATATTTTTTTAAAATTTTAATATATATATAAAGCTTAACTATTATTTTATAAAATTTAAATCTAAAATAATAAAATTATCTTATAACTATTAAAATTTTATTGTTAACCGTAAAAAAAATTTGTATGATTTATAAATTTGACGGGTAATGTCTCGAGACCATAGTATAGGTGGGAACAAGTCCTTTGGCCGTTTATAAACCATCAAAACTTGAGATATGTATGGAGTCATTTTCAACTAACACTGGAATCTAAGACCACCTAAAGACAAAAGCGCAAAGTTTGGCTTAAAACCCTTTTTTACTCTTAATTAACAAAACAATATTTTCTTACCCAAAATCAAATTTTATAATTAAAAAAAAATTCAGTATAAAAGTAAATTTCTAATTCTATCATCTATGAATTTTGGGGGAAAATAAGTTTTATAAATTAGATCAAATATTTTAAATATAAAAATTTAATCTTTAAAAATGTTTAAAAATTCATAAATAAACCCTAAAATCTTTTCAAACTTCATTTATATTAAAAATATATATGATCTTATTAACGATAATATGATATTTATATCCAAATTTGTTACAATATGGTCAATTCTTTGGTACAAAACTATTTTTTTTTAAACCACTTGAGGCAAATAATATTTTATAATTTCCAAATAGCCTCTAAAGTTTTATGAATTTTTAATAATCCTTTAAAATTCTTCAAAAAGGTCCCTACTATTTTTGAAAAATTTTTTAGCCTTGTACCACTTGATTATACAACAAGACATCTTTATCTATAAGAACAGAAGAAGAGTGGCCAGAGTTGTGAACAAAATAAAATAAGAGATTTTTTTTAATTTAAAATTTTAAAGAGTTTGTTTTTAATTTAAACTAATAATAATTTTAAAAACATTTTCATGTCTCTTTCCGGCGAGTCCCGTTGGAGAAGTACTTCAAGGAATTTTTTGGTCGGAAATTAAATGGCAAGGCGTACCTTGATTTCATGAGAATTAACTGATCTCGAGTCATGGAAACTCGAAGAACCATTTTCATGTCTAATCGAAAGTTATTTTCTGTCAATATTCAAAAATTTGAATGACAAAAATAATTTAAAAAAAAAACTCCTAATATCCTAATCACAATAAAACAAGGTTATTAAAAAAATAACAATAAAATTTTAAAAGTTATTTGGAAACCATCCATTTTATGAGAATGGCATGAACACTTCTGCAAAATTTTTAGAACAATTATTTTGAACCCTACATCACATGGAATGACCACTCAACTATAATTGTTTTGTTTACTTTGTTAGAATTGTAATTTACAAATTAAGGTTAATTTTAATATTCTCATAAGGGTAAAATGGTTTAACACTTTATAAGGGCATAATTGTCTTTTTGATAATTAGTATAAAAGGCCAACTTTGTGTTTTATGGAAACACATGTGCATACAAGCATTCAAAAACACAGAAAACTAGTCTCCAAAATTCACTGAATTTAGAACTCATTCCATCAAAGGTTTCAGTACGTATTTTGAAAATACTGGATTTCAACATTGACGAAAACGATCTTCTTGGCGAAGAATTGCAGTAACTTGTTTTCGAATCGCAGAAATTAACCATGGTAGGAGGTACACTTCCGAATCTGAATTCTGTAAAATTTGTTTTATTATCATAAGATAATTTACTTATTAGATGACTTACATACTTAACATAAACAAAATTAACGTAGACTATTCATATGAATAAAATATGTAATTCGTGATTAATAAAAAAATTTAAAATTTAAGTACTATTAATAAAATTAAGTATTAACAACTAATAATAATATTATTATATTATTGATCCAATGATTTCATTATTTAATTTATTTTTAATTCAAATTCGTTAACCTTAGGCTTATATTTTTATTCTTTTATGGGTTTCGTACATATACTCTCAAATTTCAAAGTTTAGTTAGTATAATTAATTCTCCAGATGATATTCAGGTTCCTCCTTCCTCAATGCTCAATATTATGATCCATGAATAATTAAAAATTGTTAACCTTTCGGGCCACATTTTATTTACTTTATAAATTTGTATTTTTTGATAGGCCTAAGGACCTATGTGGCCATAATTTGTTCAGAGGATAAATTCATATATGTCAATTTTTAAACATTCAAATATCCACCTCATTATTAAAATGATGGTTGAAAGAGTATTTTTGATTTTTTATAAAAAAAATTTAAAAAAATAATTTGTGTAAAATATTAAAATATTAATAAAATAATTTTAAAATATATATTACAAATATGTAAAAAAAATTTTAAGTATATTAAAATTTTTAAAAATGTTTAATATTAAAATATAAAATATAAAAAAACAATCCAACTGAAATCAAATTAAATGACCAAAAAAATAATTACTTAGCTTAGAAAATGATTGGATGTGGTTGTTTCAATTTAGTAGAAGCAAACCATCATTGATGGCTAATGACAACCAAAAATGGCAAAGCCAAAAATGGCAAAGCCAACAATTTTCAACTGTGCTTGTCACTCAATAATGAGGCCAAAAGAGATGTTTTCACCCATAGTTTGAAGCGTGGACAAACTGTCATCCCTAAGTTTTTGAAAACTTAGTCTTCCACACTTAAACTAGATTTAATATTAAATATATTAGTAAACAATAACAATTTAGGGGTATTTTTTTTCTTTTAAGATTAAAATTTTATATAAATATAAAAAATTTAAAAATATATTAAAAAAATTTTAAATTAAAAAAAAGCAGTCATGGCCGCCGGTGTCGATGGCGGTGGCCGCCACTTACGAATTCAGGTGGTCGTTCCTGACTATCTGGTTCTAAGAAAGGCCAGATTCAACCTCCCCATTCGGTGGAGATGGTCAGATCTAGCCTCCTTAGCTGGAAACAAAGGTCAAAAACGATCGAAAGTGGTCTGCCTTAGTCCCACCGATCGTTTCTGGTCTTTGTTTCTAGCGGAGGCAGCTATATTTGGTCATCTCTACCAAACGGAGAGGTTGGATCTGGCCTCCCCTGGAACCAAGTGGTCAGGAATGGTCACCTGGCTCCGTTAGTGGCAGTCATCGCCGCCGACACCGACAGCCGTGACTAACTTTTTTTTTTAATTTGAAATTTTTTAATATATTAAAAATTTTTTTAAAAATTTTTCAAAAATATTTATATTTAAAAATTATTATTATAATTTTATTATAAATTTTTAATTTATAAAAGAGTATTTTAGTCATTTTAGTATAAAAATTATAAAAAAAGTATCCAAGGATGGGAGACTGGATTTTTGAAACCTTGAGGTGGCAATTTGTTCCTGTGTCAAACTGTGGGTGGGAACATGTTCTTTGGCCCAATAATGAGAAGGGTGGCCAGTGGTCACGTCCGCCAAATCAAGTCTTGTCGTCTTATACAATTGATATGACTAAATTCAATCATCTCTTACACCAAATAGTTATCTAATTTAACTTTTATTAATAGCAGTCACTATTATTTTTATTTTTATTTGTATTACAAAATTATTTCTTATTTAATTTTAAATTTTTTTATAATTTTTTTATTATTATTTTAACATTTAGGGTTATTTAATATTTTAATTAAATTTTTTATTATATGTAGGGGCATTAACTCCTTTGACTTTTTTTGTTTTTCATGTATCATATAATTTTTTGTTTTGAATAACAATGACACGTGTCACCCATTTAAAAAATTAAAGATAATACTATATATGGATTTACAGATTTCAAAATTTTATCTATTTTTGTAAAAATATATAAATAACAACCCAATTTTATAAACAGAATGCTTTTCACACATTTGATAAGAGAGAACAAAAACTTAAAAATAGGAAATGAAATTTTTAACAACAATATGTTTTCATTTTTACCTTCAAACTCAAATTTTGAAATCAATTTTAATTTAATTTAATTTAATTCATAAAAACGAAAATAATTCTGAACTAAATTTGATTGGTTCATTATAAGCTTATCCAGTAACCCTAATTCCTATTTTAATTTTTTCTAGCTTCACATTTCACATTACATACATACATACATGGACGAACAACTCATACTATTATTGAATTTATAAAGGCCAAAACACTTGTTCCCACCCACAGTTTGGTCGCAGGACAATTGCCACCCTCTAACATTTAAAAACCCAAACACCCACCCTCACCTAATTTCCATTCAATTTCATTAATCCATTTTGTGAAATGACAAAAATACATTTACTAAGAAAATAAAAATTATAATAAAATTATAAAATAATATTTAAATATATATAAATTATTAAAAATTATAAAAAATAAAAATTCAATTATTAAAATTATAAAAATAAATATTGGGTGACAGGTGGGGCCAAAGCGGGTTAATTTCGGTCGTTTCCAACCTTTTTCTCTGACAGAGGTGACTAGATCTAGTCGCTTCCTCTAAAATAGAAGGTCGTCAGATCTGACATCCTCCATCAAATCGGGAGGCTACTACCTAATGTTATTAGCGACGGCCACTATCACTGACATGGCGATAATGATTAGCTTTTTATTTTTTTAAATTCAAATATTTTTCTAAAATTTTATAAATATTTTTAAAATTTTTAATATATTTATATATATTTAAATATTATTTTATAAAATTTAAATCTAAAATAATAAAATTATCTTATAACTATTAAAATTTACTGTTACCTGTGACAAAAAAATTTTATTATTTATAAATTTGACAGGTAAACCATCAAAACTTGAGATATGTACGGAGTCATTTTCAACTAACAGTGGAATCTAAGAATACCCAAAGACAAAAATCTTTGCCCACCCAAAGTTTGGCTTAAAACCCTTTTTTACTCTTAATTAACAAACGAATATTTTCTTACCCAACATCAAATTTTATAATTAAAAAAATTTTCAGTATAAAAGTAAATTTCTAATTCTATAATCTATGAATTTTGGGGGAAAATAAGTTTTATAAATTAGATCAAATATTTTAAATATAAAAATTTAATCTTTAAAAATGTTTAAAAATTCATAAATAAACCCTAAAATCTTTTCAAACTTCATTCATATTAAAAATACATATGATTCTATTAACGATAATATGATATTTATATCCAAATTTGTTACAATATGGTCAATTCTTTGGTATGTAACTATTGTTTTGTAAACAACTTGAGGCAAAAAAACATTTTATAATTTCCAAGCAGCCTCTAAAGTTTTATGAATTTTCAAAAGTCCTTTAAAATTCTTCAAAAAGATCTCTACTATTTTTGAAAAAAATTTTAGCCTTGTACTACTCAATTATACAATAAGACATCTTTATCTATAAGAATAGAAAAAGAGTGGCCCAGTCGTGAATAAAATAAAGTAAGAGATTTTTTTTTAATTTAAAATTTTAAAGAGTTTGTTTTTAATTTAAACTATATAATAATTTTAAAAACATTAAATAACATAACTAAAACAGTAATTTCATTTTCTAATGCAGTTTGTCTATTAATAGAGTTTTATTATTTTTTTTTTTGAAGTGTCATTTATATGTGATTATAGGGCGCAAAAAGTTATTAATTTCATTTAGGGGTGAAAAATTGCTTTGAAGTCAAACCTAGGTGGGACAATGTTATTTCAGTCACTCAGAAAGTATTATAAAAGAAGTGCAGCTTCATAAAGTTGTCTGCAGTTCTTTTCCAACAATGGCGGCAAGATTACCTAAGCTTGGTAGCTCTCTGTCAGTGCCTTGTGTTCAAGAGATTGCGAAGAAAGCCCTCACCACGGTTCCGCCGCGATACGTGCATACCGATCAGGAAAACCCTTTCATTTCTAACAACAATTCTGTACCAGAAGTCCCCGTCGTGGACATGCAAAGGTTACTTTCTGCAGACTGCATGGACTCCGACTCCGAGCTCCAGAAATTACACCAAGTATGCAAAGAATGGGGCTTTCTCCAGGTTTGTATGCGTAAATAAATTATATTCAAGAAAATATGAGTTATTTATATTGGGGGTGTGATTGGAAACTTGATCAATGCGTGCTTGGGTGCAGCTGATAAATCATACGGTGGATACCTCTTTGATGGAGAAAGTGAAAACAGAGATTGAGAAGTTCTTCATGTTGCCTGTTGAAGAGAAGAACAAGTACGGGCAGCTTCCAGGAGATATTGAAGGATTTGGGAATGCATTTGTTGTTTCTGAAGAACAAAAGCTTGACTGGGGAGACATGTTTTACTTGACTACTCTCCCAATTCACTTGAGGAAACCTCACCTCTTCCCCAACCTCCCTCTCTCCTTCAGGTTCAGCTATTCGAATTCAAATTCAATGATTATATTTGTTTTTATAAATAAATTGAGATTAAATCATTTCATATTCTATCTAAAGTTTTTTTTTTTTTGTCAACTTAATCTATATTCATTAATTTTAATTTTATTTTTTTAGATTTAAATTAATTTTAAACTATACTTTATTCGAATTATGCTTGTATCCAATTCAATATTAACAATTAATAAACATGAAATAAGAATACTTTATTGTAAAATGAGGAGAGAAATTAATTACCATATAATTAAATAAAACCTTCAAAAATTATAATTTACAATTTCATAAAATTCAAGCAAAATTAAAATCTATTATATATGTCAAAATTAGAATCTGACAAACAAATCTATTTCCTTGCTGCTGAAAGTAATGTAAAATAAAAGAACATCAATATTTTGTTGAAGTGGGTTTAAAGATTTGCATAGGAAAATTATTATATAATTATTGAGTTACATTCATATATTTTGTAATAAAAATACTCTGATGAGTATTATGAAGACAATTAAGATTGAATTCAAATTGAATTAATTTAGTTCAATATTTAACTCAGTTTAATTTTAAAATTCAATTTAAAATTTGTCTGAAATCTCTCCTTAATGATATTGTTATTTATGTATCTATTATTTAAACAAATATAATTATTATTATTTTTTCAGTGGCGGCCAAAAAGGCTAACATTTTTAGATAAACAAGCAGGACCCAAAATGAAATGGAAAAAAATGCTTCTCTAGTCTAGAATTATTGTTTGCCCGTGTGCCAATAGTTGATGTCTTTGGTGACTATAAAGAAGAAATTTTTTTCACGTGCAGAGGAACTTTGGAGGCATATTCGGCTGAACTAAAAAATCTAGCAATGATAATTCTGAACCTGATGGCGAAAGCTCTAGGAATGGAGCCCAATGACATGAAAGTGTTGTTTGAAGAAGGATGGCAATCAATGAGGATGAACTACTATCCTCCATGTCCGCAACCAGAGGTGGCCATAGGCCTGAGTCCTCATTCCGATGCCATCGGCCTCACCATCCTCCTCCAGATCAACGACATGGAAGGCCTCCAGATAAAGAAAGATGGGATGTGGATTCCTGTTAAACCTCTTCCTAATGCTTTTGTTATCAATATCGGTGACATTTTGGAGGTATAATTAATTAATCAATCAATCGCTTAAACTGGGATAATAGGCCTAATGGAATCTGGTCTTGACTGTTTAATTATATATGGATGATTTTGTTGCAGATAGTGACGAACGGAATTTACCCCAGCATTGAGCATCGTGCAACAGTGAACTCTACAAAAGAGAGGCTCTCTGTTGCAACATTTTACTGTCCCAAACTGGATGGAGACCTGGGTCCTGCACCAAGCCTTGTTACTCCTCAGACCCCGGCAGCCTTCAGAAGGATTGGTGTTGAAGACTACTTCAAGGGATTATTTGCACGCAAACTTGATGGAAAGTCTTATGTTGACGTGATGAG
>JAJEJH010001832.1:0-16626 GCA_026122585.1 Anacardium occidentale
AATAAGACTGGCATAGTTGCTAATCTGTAGACAATAAAGCATGACTAATTAGCAGGAAAATTCATCTGCAAAGCACTGGTTCTACAAAAATCAATAAGGATTTACATTGCAAACTTTAAAGTTCACCGAATCATATGCACAGTGTTTACTCCACATAGCATTTCCATTAAACATGCATATTTTTTGGGAAGAAGTTTTCAAGTCACAGAAGGTGTTACCTCAGGAACAATGAATTTCCCAGTAAGAAGACAGATAGCTGGCAGGGTACAGTAAACAAGCAACGGAATTGATGTCCAAGGATATACCACCGAGTTTATGTACGAGAACCTTTCCAACCATTTCAAACCACCCCCATAACCATACCAGATTGGACAATGTCTGCTGAAGAAAATCTCAACAGATCCAAGAGCCCACCGAAGAACCTGGTGTAGACGATCTGAAAGATTGATAGGTGCCGAACCCTTGAAAGCTGGTCGTTTAGGAATGCAGTACACTGATCTCCAGCCATGGCAGTGCATCTTGAATCCAGTCAGGATATCCTCCGTCACAGAACCATAAATCCAGCCAACCTGATACAACATTTAAATCTTTAGCCTATGGCATGGAAATAAATAATAGAACTTGCTTATGAAAAGCATTCAGAAGAATCCTATTTTACTCACTTCCTTTCCCCATTCTGTTTTATCTTCATAGCCACAGCTGATCACTTGGATGGCTTCCCTCAACAGTGATGCTGGACTGGGATCATGAGGGACGCCCCCATTCTCCAGAAGAGTAGATGCGACAAAAACCGGAGACTGCCCAAACTTCTTCTCCAATTTCATTTGTGAAATACCAGTATATTTCTCAATAGCTAATTCTACAATAGCAGCCAAGTCTTTATCATCAGAACTTGTCTAAATTTAAACACAAAACACATATATGGAAGTAGCAAGTTGCACATGTGGCAAATATTACCTTCCACTCCCTCTTCAATATTCTCAAGAGCATGTATTTGCTTTGATGTCTCCTTGTTCTTTGACTTCTTTTTCTTATCCTTTGCTGTCTTTGCCTTTTTGTTCTTCCTAGATCCACAACACAAACAGCACCATCTTGGCCAGCAATTGCAGGTCTTTCCAGGAGGCTTCTTCTTGACTGGTGCATCATAACCATAAAGTGCTTGCCTTCTGAAAACACACCCAGTTCCAACATATATTGGTCCTTGGATGCCATCTAATCCTTTCATGTTGATCTGTTTCAGTTGAAAATTAGATTCTCAGGCTATGACAGACAGAATAGAGAGCAAAGAGAGGAGCAATTTCTTTAACAGAAGCAACAAGAGGAACATTAACATACATCAAAGAACACAACATTTCGATTTGAGTATCTATCATGGCGATCAATTCCATCAAATCTTTGCGGAAATTGTACATAGCAAACTTTTTTGCCTGATTGAGGATCCATCATAAAGCACATGGCTTCTCTAAGAGCTTTGCTGTTGTTAATATAATGATCACAATCCACATTGAGAAGATAAGGAGCATTTGAGAGAACTGCAGAGACCCGAATCTTCAAAAACAATAACAAAACAATTAAAACAAATACCAGAAGAGTAATCTTGAGGCATTGTTAGCATTAATTTGAAGCCTTACCAAAGCATTCATGGCCCCAGCCTTTTTGTGATGCTCAAAACCAGGTCTCTTCTCACGAGAAACGTAAACCAGGCGAGGTAATTCATTACCATCAACATCACGGACACCACTATGACCTAGGAATACCTGTGCAACAAAACATTTCTCTTTATATGGGATAAGTCAAGGATTTTGCTTGATACAAATTAAAAGAAAGAGGATGCATGACAGAAGAGTGTCGTTTGTAAGCATTAAAGATATCTCACCTGAATCATTCCAGGATGGTCTCGTACATTGTTTCCAGGCCATGGAGTTCCATCCTGCATCGTCCAACCATCCTCAGGGACCTTCTGTGCTGTGGCAACCAATGCATTTATCCTAACTTTGAATTCTTCATACTCTCTCTGTAAAAGACAAAATAAATAAATGCACATTAAAATCACGATACATAAAACCTTTGGAACTTTAATGTAAATCCAGAATACTGGTGGGAGCTAATGGCTACACACAGCTGTATAAGATCTTCAATTGACTTGACAAATACACATCCTCAAAGAACTGAAATCACTTATATATGTCATATTGGAAACAACATGATAATGATTAACAAACCTTCATTGCACGCCTTTCTCTAACAAATGCCGGATGAACTTTGTTCTTCAAATAGTCAATCTTCTGAGAAAAATACCACTCTGGAGCCCGGGGCTCAATACTATATTTTTTGCAAAAAGGAACCCATTTCCTAGCAAATTCAGATGTCTCAGATAGTGCTTCAAAAGTAAGCATGGCAGCACCATCATCTGATACATAGCATGCAACTTTTTCAACTGGATAATCAACTGCAAGGATGGATAAGACGGTGTTTGCAGTAATCAGTGGAGGTTCTTTCATAGGATCAACCGTACTCACAAAAACGTCGACACTTGCCAACTCTGATGGTTTCCCTTCTTTCTCATATCTGAAAATTAAGGACCAAATGAAGAGATAACGTATAAAGAATGACAAGAAAATAAATTAAGCATGTACACATGATTTAAGAGCAAAGCAATGCCCAATAATCATGTGAGTTTCTAAAATTGTATTAAGATAAGTACAATGCAACATACCTGATAGACAGCCTATCAAGGTATGTTTCTCGTGTTATAGGGAACCACTTTGGAAACTGGTCAAGAATCCATGACACAGCAAACCATATTTCATATTACAGATGTCAACCAGAGGCCATATGCATCATTTACGGGATGGAGAACTCTATAGTGAAAGAATAAGCCAAGAATTACAAGCCGGAGAATGATTATCAATCTGTATGGGCTTATTTTGCTAGAGGCAATCGGCAACTTCCTTGAAAGTGGCTGTCTTCCTTCATCCATCCTGACAAATATATATTCACAAACGTTATAATTATCATTCAAGTGAAAAAACCAAAAGAATTGAGGATGCCATTGCACAGAAGTTATAACATTGTTGACACAATTCCAAACAAATTGAATTAATAATATTTCGGTAGAGTTCAACACATGTTTGCTCAGCGGAAACTGCCACATGTATAGAGAACTTAGAAAATATAGAAGATGACAGATGCATGCATAAGATAAAGTTTCTTATGGTAACCAGACAAGTGCATGTCTGATTTGAACTAAAATGATCAGAACACCACCAAGAGCACTTTCAACCTATACAATCCCAATACAAAAGCCGGAGATGTAATGATTCAGAGATACAAGACCATGAAACAATCTCTGATCCATATTATATTGACCTAAATAATTGGTAAAGCTGACATTTTTCAATTCCATAGAAGGCATCTCAAGGATAAAGTAAAACAGGCAACTAGCTTCCAAAAAGAACCATCAGGCTATCCATGTTTTCCTCTCCAAACTTAACTCAAACTCACCCATCTATGCTGGGATCAATTTATATCATATAATATTAGTGCTTGCGTTCCCACTAGTGTGAACACATATACATAATTAATTTTAATAAGGGATACTTTACGCATTTCTTTTTGTTGTTTACTACAAGGTACCCACAAGCTTCGAACTCCATTAGAAAACACAGCAAAGAAAAAAAACAAGCAACCTTTTATTCAATACATTTCTTTCTGTTATCAGCACTGCCTTCGACTAAGCTTTAGGAATAACTGCGAGCAGCAAACAAGCCTTATGCTCCTAAAAATTACTTCTACAGCTTGTCAAAGCAGTCCTCGAAGAAATAGCTAAAAATTGGTGGGCCTAAACGATTTGTGGCCAAAGATCTTGGCACACTAACTTATTCCAGTGATCAAAATACACACTGCAAAAGTCCACTAAATGTGCCCTACACTTTTATGCCCTTCACATGTCATTCTTCTCAATGATCCTTTTGAAATATTCTTCTTTATCAAAAACTGTCACACAGGTATCTAGAATTCTTGATTCAAAGCCAGCTATGAAAAGAAAGTAAAATTGTTTCCAGCAGCACTTACATTGGCAAATCAGGGTCATCCAGTTCATCTCCATCAAAGCTGCCACCATCATATCCTCCATCATGCTTAACTACCTGAAGTTTTTCATTCTGCCTTTTCTTCCAGTCCTCCATTCGATCCTTCCATGCAACACTGCCATACCCATATACAGCAATGTCTTTCTGAGGAACCATTGGTCTTGGTTGCACTATGGCAATGAAAACACCAAGTTTACCATAAAAGTTAGTATAAATATAAACAGCACAAAACATAAGGTATATAAATTCAGAAAATGAGAATTTACAAGGTGTAGAAGGATCAGGATAAGGCATAGGATGAACTCTGTTTCCATGCCCCATAAATGGGGGCACAATTAAGGCATGTTGATCAGAAGAAATCTCAGCATCCTGGAACAAAGCATTCAGAAAAGGTATTACTATGACATATATTACTTCACATAGAAGCAAACATATATTCACAAGCTTGGGAAAATGTTAAAAACACACACAAGAAGACAAGCACAGAACATTAAAATTGCCAATGGAATCACCTCTTCTCCGTAAGTCAAGAGAGGAATATTAGAAGTAAGGGGAGAGGAATCTAGTTCTGAGCGAGCAGGTATTCCAGAATTAGATCGGGAACGTGTAGACATTGCACCCTCTGCAGCATGCTGTGGGCCCAAGCCATCAAGGTTCCCATAATCAAACTCATTATCTATGTCATCAATATCATCTTCTTCCTCATCACCCTCAACTCTTGGACTTCCTGCAATTTATGTCATGAGTTAGAGGCAGCCACTATGTAGTGCAGAACTTAAGAAAGAACAGGAGCAGTCTAACCTTTAAGGCGCTTGTATCTGGTTTTGCACTGTGGGCAAGCCTGATTCCCCTCTCTTCTCTCATACTCATAGCAGGGCCTGCACACAGGAAAGGCACATTCGTTGCAAGCCACAAATAACTCCCCATCCACTGTAATCTCAATCTCATCACCACATATTTGACATGTTTGCCCGCTTAATTCTTTAACAGACTTTATCTGCGTAGAGCACCAAAAGAAAATTATGATCAGTACCTGCCGTAAATGGTACAATTCCACCAACCAACCTAAAACTCAATCTGCTTGATCTAACTTCCATTTATAAAGAAAAGCTCAAGTTCAGTTAGCAGGGATTGATGTATGATTGCATACCACTAACAAAGGAATTTACCTTAATTAACATAATTATTCCAATTTGTTTCATAGCTTTGTTGGTCAGGGCCCAGGATCAATATTCAAAGTAATTACAGTGATAAACATCTAAGATTAAAATGTCATTACATTCAAAAACGATCAAAACCAAATGGTAGTCTAACTTCTTTAATTTTCACTTCCCAAATCTTCATTCTTTACAAGTTTCTATTTCTGCACATTTTCCTTGACTGCTCTAACAGAATTAACACTCTGGCTCTCCCCTACTTTCAGTTTTTGCTTTCTCATTCTAAAATCAACTCAGATCACCACGCAAAAGTGGATCCAGAAGAACAAAACTTGCAACTCATAATAAGCCTTACATTCTGCTTGGTCAAAAGTTTCACTCCAAATTTCCAACATCCAAGAACTCCGACTACTGTTACCATTATCTAATAACAACAAGCATACAATTTATTGTGAATGTCCACAAATCTGGGAGATTCTAAACCAGCCTATTACTGAAAGTATCAACAATTATATCAGCACAGAATCTAAAGCTTCTTTTACAAATCAGAATAAATCCCATTAATTTGAACCGAGAAAACTGAAATGTACAGATATAATCTTTCTTCAATTGATGTAAATCACCTCAGATGCTCACAATTTTCATCTAAAGACTAAAACTTTTTTACTGTTACAGTGAAATAATGAAACAAGCTAAGACCAAAAAGCAAGTCAGTTCATGATTCAATCAACAAGAAACCCAAAAATAGAAAAAAGCAAGTCAGAAGAAAATGTACTCAGATTGCAACAAACCATGATCAGAGAACACAACATCAACCAAATAGGTATTAAAAAATTAAAAATTGAAGCGAAAAAAAAGGGGTCTTACTCTCGCATTTTCATCAGCATTAATCAACACAAACTCGTTTCTGTTATGCGACCCAGCAATGAGTCTCCCTCCCGTGTCCATGACTCACCACCGACACCCAAAAACCGAAAAACTACAAACTCACCTGCGAAAAATCGACTCAGAACTCGGTCATAAAACTCAGTCACTCTCTGAAAGTCACTCAAGAGATCCACTTCACAAGAGTCTGCTCCTCAACTCCCATGACGAAGGACCAAAACATAACCCCAGCAAGAAACGAAGCCCAATGAGAGGAGTACTAATTATAAAAGGAAATAAATAATTAACAAGCCAAGTCTGCTCTGTAACCTGGCTGGAGTTAATGAAAATCTAGAGAGAGAGAGAGAGAGAGGAAGGATTGAAAAATGGAGTAATTGAGAAGGAGAAGAAGAGGAGTGACAGAGAAAAAGAGAGAGAGAAATGAATTATGTGAATCTAGCTAAGAGCTTACTAGACAAATAGAAAGCAAAAACAAAAACAAAATCACAAAGAAAATAGAAAATATTGTATATATGTATATATATATATATTGAAGATATAAGAAAAAAAGCAAGAAAGAGAAGATGGTGGTGCTGGTGGGGTAATGAAGAAGAGGGAGAGATGGTATGGCGTGTCGCCCCCACAAAGATAAGTGACAAGTGACAACTACTACAATCAAAACAAAAACAATTTCTGATTTTATTTTAATCTATTTCTCTACTATCTATCTATTCATCTTGGGTCGTAAATGTAAGAAAAAATAAGTAATCAGTGAGAGACAGTGCTTTTCTTCATTTTTAGAAACAATTATTTGGAATCTTTTTAGTTTCTAAAGTAATAAAATATACCATGTATATCTAGTCATCTACCTAATATCAAAATAAATAATTACAACAAAATCAAAATGATTTGTTAATTTCTCTAAAAAAAACATGCTTCTGAATTCTATCTTAACAAACAAAAGCACACCCTTATCATTTTTAAAGTTAAATTATTTTCTTGTTAATTTATTTGATCAAGTGATAGGATTGTTTTTTTTTTTTTCTCCTTCAAGACTGATTCAAAACCATATTCTTATTAAACTTGATTTCAGATGAATAATTGCCAAAGTAAAGCTCAATGAAAGGGAGAATTCTATTTGTTATTTATGATAGAGTCCTCACTTATTTGAACTGAATATAAAGGTTAATAGATAAATCAATTTATTTTGACAATTTTGGGTCAGGGCAGAAGATCAAGAAGAGTTGTGCAGTAGTTGCTGGAGAAACTCAAACTACTTTTGTTTTGTTGTGGTGGTTCTTGGTTTGCTTGTTCATTTTGTTACTTTAAGGGCATGTTTGGATTCTCATTTTGTAAAAAATCTTTTTATTCATAAGCCCCTTAAGGTAAAAATCTTTGATTCTTTTAAGATTTGGTAGAAACTTCCCAATTTTTCCTTTTTTTCTTCCTTGTAAATGATTTTCAATTTCGTTTAAACCAAAAAAAAAACACTACCTTCTCTCTCCTTTCTTAGTTCAAAACGCACCGTTTTGTAATTTTATAAAGAGGAAAACGCGTTCACACAGTGACGACACGATCTGCGCCGCGTGAACAGATCATATTTATTGGCTTTCTTCTCGTTCTATTATTTATTATTTAATTTTTAATTGTTTTATATATTTTTTTTTGTAAACTACACGATTACAAGCTGTACAGATGGTGTGAGCCTTTTGTTTTGCTACGTTGACTTTGTAGTTAATTTTGACTGCAGTTTAAGGGTCCAGATCACATCTAACTAACCAAGATTAAAAGTTATTTGTTCGATTAATTAATTTGGATTAAAATTTAATTTAATGGAGCAAGTTCAAAGGCACCACCTTTTTTTTTAATACCGCCGGGGAATATTCTGAGTTTTATTAAAATTCAATGTAGTTAATAGGGCAAAAGACTTGTTTCCACGCAAGGGTTTTTTAAAAATTCATTCGTTAATCAAATTTTATAAAATTTTATTAATATTTTTTATAAAATAATTAAATTATATTTTTATTAAAAATATAAATAATATTAATATTAAAATAAATTTTTAATATAAAATAATATTAATATAATAATAATAAAATTATAAAAATAAAATAATTTTTAAAACAAACAGTCACATTACAAGTAACGTAGTTAACAATAGTGGCCACCATAAACTTACGTAGTCAAAAATAATCATCTAATTGAATTGGTAGTCAAATAGAACCGTCTCGATGGTCATCTCACAAGCCATTGAGGAAAGTTAGAAACGATCGATTTCAAGTATGTCAGTTGTTTCTAGTTATATCTAATGATGGAGATTATAGCATCTCATGTTTAAAAATGCTCTTTAGGGTAGAGTTTGGAGGTTAAGGGTGAGATAGTAAGTTTCCTGAGCCTATGTGGTTTTCGCATAATTTCCTTTGAGAGGTTTCTATCATGCGTAGCGCGGGAAATGAAGTTTATTCATTTTCCCTTGTGCACTCCCGTGCACTTTACCTTGCACGCCTGTGCAAGTGAGTTAGAGGAGAGAGACGAGAGTTTTAAGTGTTTTCTCACCCAACTTATCCCATTTCAGCCAAAGTTTCTCTTTTGTTTTCAGTTGCACCTAGCCCTAGAATTGATTTTCAGCATCCAGCAGCTCCCAATCCAGCTAGAGAAGGAAAAGATTAGATAGAAAGAGATTTTCAGCAGCCATGGCAAGAGGTAAGTGTTTCCTTACTTCTTCCTTGCATTTCTCAGCTTGTGTTTGATGATTGATGATGCTTGGAAATGTTTGATCACGTTTCCAGCATGTTTATGAGTTATATGATGAGTTTATGCATTGATATGTTGATGAGATGATGCTTGAGTTGATGATTTCCACCCATAAACCATGCTTGCTTATGCTTTTGTGTGTGTATGTCAGAGAAATGATGATTTTCATGGTGGATTAAGTTGTAGTTGATGATAGATGAAATTGAAGTGTTTTGTATGCATATTGAAGTGCTAGAAATGCATGCTTTCAGTTAATTTCAGTTTGATGGATATTTAGTATGGATTTCTGCAAGTTTTACGCGGTTACTATCGATGCAGAGTAAGACACACACCCGTGTGCCTGTAGGTGCATGCCCGTGTGTATTTGTTTTTGCAGGTACATGCCTGTGTGTACGAAGTGTGCATGGTCTGACTGCAGAGGACACGGTCGTGTGGCTGATTTTTCAATGAATGCGTAGTTTTTTCTTGAAGCGAGCACGACCGACTGCAAGGCCAACGCACGACGCTGTGCGTTTATGCACAAGCTCGTGTGCCCTTGTCATGCACGCTCGTGTGCCCTTGCCATGCATGCCCGTGTGTGTTTCTTACACACCCGTATGCCTTACCCACACGCCTATGCACCAGTAGATTTTTCCAGAAATTGATAAGAAATAGATAATTAAGCATAGGAAACCAATTTAAAGGCTAATAAGCAACAGATAAGCATAATATCAGATAAATAATGCTGCATAAGCATCTCATAGCATGACATGCCAAGGCATCAGCATGGAAAAGGATCAAGGGATCCGATTTCCTTAGTCATTCAGCATTCAGCATTCAGAACCCGATATCCAGATTAGAGTTTTGGATGAACTCGAGGGGACATATGTGGGATTTTAACCTTCTGACTACGGTCAGATCGTCCAGTTTCAGTATATTCAGCTTTCTAGCCCTTAGTTAGACTGTTCAGCCCACATGACCAAAATGTCGAATCTCTATGTTTATCAGCCTGATTAGTACAACAGGTATCTTCAGATACGTAGATATTCATATGCATGCATATTTAGTTTCTAGTTAGCATAGCATGACTCATATTTCATGGTATGAATTAATAATGAAATCTAGTTATTCAGAATAAGCGATAAGTAGTTTCAGCAAGCGAATAGATGAATGTTAAGGGCAAGGCCAAGTATGTCAACTATTGTGTGTTGCTTGCTTAGGTTGAGGGAAGTAAGGATCACTTACTGGGTGATATTTATCACTCATTCATTTCCTTCTTCCTTCCTTTTCAAGTTTGTTTGCTGCTGGCGAGGAGCGGGTGGACCGTGGTTGACATGAGAGGGCCCCATATCAGTTTTCAGTTTAATTTGGCTTGTTGGGTCTTTTATTGTAAAATGTATGTATACAGATGTAAGTATATTGTACAAAAAAACAGTTATGTATATGAAAAGTGTATTTTGGGCTCATTGTACATTTCAGTTTCAATTTTAGCTTCTGCTTGTATATTGTACAGTAGCAGTAGGGTTCTTTTCGTAGGATTCCCGTCACGTGTACCGAATTTTTAGATTATTAATAAAAGAAAAAGATATTATTCAGTAGTAGCGGTATGCGTGATGGCGGGTCCTACAGAGATAGTCAGAGATCTTTGGCGATCAAATTTGATCCTTTATTCAACCAGATGGTCATTTTCAGTGACGGTGGATACTTTTTAAATTTTTATTAATTTTTTGTTATAATTTTAATATTATGTTAATATTATTTTAAATTTTTTAATTATTTTATAAATTTAATTTTATTAATTTTTAAATTTTTATTTAAAAAAATATCTTTTTAACCAATTAAATTTAATAATTAATCGTTAAATTTAACTGACACTTTGATCAACAAAAGAGTATTTGGTTTTTCAAAAATTAATTAATAAAATTTTGTCATTTAAGGAAACCTTGAGTGGGAATAAGTTGTTTGGCCATAGTTAAATTGGTTGTTAGATAAAATATTGTTTTCCATTAATTTATGATTCTTCATTTGGATTTAACAAAAATTAAGTTGAAAAATATTTGTACATATTTTAAAATTCGTCTCGACTTGTTTGCGAACGAATTACTCTTATGGTTTTTTTTTTTTTTTTAACAAAATTAATTAGTTTGCATATGTCAACATAAAATTTTGGTCAAACTTAATTAACAAACAGTTTGAGTAAACTAATTTTGTTCAAATTTAAAATAAAATTAATAACAACAGCTAAAAATATTAAACTATTAACTTTCTTTTTATTAAATTGGTAAAATTTTCTTTTTTTTTTTATATCGAAAAGATTATACTATTAAATTTTTTATTGAATGAGTCAAATTTTTTATTTTTTATATAAATATGATCAAACTTTGAGTGTTTTTATTTAAGTTACTGAATAAATATATTTAAATTGTTTATTTTGTTTTAGTTTAAAAGTAAGGTGATTAATTTGATATTTTTAATAGAAAATAGAAAAATTTTATTTTTTAATAAAAAAATTTTTAAATTAATCGTTTTAGTAAAAAAAATTTAAAAGTTGAATTACTTTAATTTAAAAAACTAAAGTTTTTTTAAAAAATAATATTTTAATATTTTTTGGTGTTTTAATCTTTGAAACTTAAGAATAATAATAACTAAAATTGTGTATATATGTGTGTGTGTGTGTGTATAAATTTGTAGTTATAAAATTAAATTAAAAAATAGAAACTATATAAAATTTTTCTGACTTTTAAAACTTTATACCCAAATAATTAAGTTAATTATGTAAACAAATTTTGAGCCAATCAAGCAATTCAACCAATATATTCAAAGGAAATATAAAGCAAATATTATAAAAGTAAGAGATATAGAATGCTTAACGATTTATAGTGGTTCAGAGCTTCTCACTTAAAGTTTTTTCTGCACTATCTTTATATCCCAAAGATACAATAATTTTGATTCAAGAGATTTCGCTTTTCACACTAGTTTTACGAGATTACAAATTTTCGCTCCTTAATCAAATACTCTAAGAAGGTTGATATAAGATTTTAAGTATAACAACAATCTCTTAAATGTTTGTTATTGAGTTTAGAGAGAGAAATCAAGAGAAAAATAAAGAACAAAGAAGTAAAAATTATTATATTGTGATATCTAGCATTTTCTTTTTTAAGTTTACTTTAATATATAGGTTTTAATGAAAGAACCATTGAAGCATAACTTAGAACCGTTGGAGAAAAACATTACACAGATACATGATCGTGTGCCTATGGTGCACAACTATGCTCCCTTTATTAAATGCATCCTAATGGTCGATTTTAAAACTCTACCATCCACGTGTAATCATGTGTTCCATTAACACAGTCTTGTTTCCTTGCTTCATGAAAGTCCCTTCAAATTCCAAATCCATGCAAGGGAACTCAACACAATTAGCACATGAGACTTGCACAATGAACAATATGCTTGTGCACAGTATAAATCTACAAGATTATGCATTGAGAAAGACGTTCAAAAAGTCTTTGCACAATTAGCTTTGTACAACAAGGTTGGTAGTGCTATTCCTACTTCACATAACATGATCGTGTGTCCTACTCCTCCACGATCATGTATTGATTAAGCATCTTGATTGTCTCACACGATAAGGCTACACGATCTTTAAGGTTATGTCTTCTTACAACTATTGATGCACGATTGTGTGTCTTATTTGGACACAGTCATGCTTTTGGCTTTTATTCTTTTGACTCGATACAACAAGATTGCATAAGTAAGGTGGTCATGTTGGACATGAATTATGTAAACATAGGTGTGCTATAATACAGTACGATTATGTTAGACCTAAAATTTTTCTCAAAAAATTTTAAGCTTTAACACGATCATGGACACAATCCCATGTTTTCAATACATGAGTTATAATATAACTTTACATGGTCATACTTAATAAACCCATGGTGTTTGAAACTTATAAAAATAAAACTTTTAGCTCTTTCTGTCATGAACTAAGTCATGTTAGAAGTAAATTAGTCCTTTAAACATATTTTTATCATCATCAAAACACTAAGGGTTCAACAAATCTTTTGAATATAAATCACATTTGTCTACTAAAAACCTAAATTTTTTAATGGAAACATAGAATAACTTTTGTGTAGTGTCCATCAAAATTCAAATAAAAATAAAAATAAAAAACAATATAGACGAAGGAAAAAACATAAACATTGTTTCTGTCTCTTTTATTAGATTTTGGCATGTCTCTCTCACCTTCACCACTACTACTACCTCTTATTTGTTCTCTTCTCCACCTCTTATCTATTCTCTTCTCTTATATTATGGCACCTTTCTTATTGTCACCACCTCTTGTTTCTTCTCTCACTTCTCATTTTACCTTCTCTTCTGAATGATACTAATGGATACCTAATGTAACACACTCTTTAAATGCGAACTCTTCAAAGAGAATACAAATATGAAGAGATGTATATACTTATATTTTAACTTTCACATATAACATTGCAATAGAAATTTAACTTTGACAATAAATTAGCATAATAAATCTTTTATACAAATATGTGTAAAATGTGTCTTGTGTAAATAAATAGAAATCTAGTACATCAATATCCATAATTATCACATATATGCATAAAATACTCTAAGTACATAAATGAAAACAAAATACATAAAAATTGAATCATTTATATCAAGCCTCTTCATATGAATCCATGTCAACTGACTCACTCCCTTCCCACAATCTCACCAAACCTATCTCATACCTACAAAATAAATGTAAAGGAATGCATGAGTGTGAAATTACTTAGTAAGTAAGTGATTTATGAAGCATTACAAGATGCATATAACTTATACTTAGTGTTTTACATTTTAACTATTGTGTAACTATAGTGTTGGAATCCCACGGTCGATAGAATATTGCCCACATAGTAGAGTGAGAATTTTAATAACAAATCTCATCTATCAAAACGTATAAAAAAATAAAATTGAAACAAACATAGGTGTTTTCAAAAAGCGCACATTTGATTTTCCCTTTTAAAACTGTAAAGCTTTTATATCAACTTGGTTCACTTATCCATTAGTTGATAAACTTTGACATGAGTAGTATCCCCACAAAGTAGTTGTAATGGAGAGTCTTATACTTCTAAGATGCTAGTTTGGTTGGTGTATGGTATGTATTTAGTAGGGGAAGGTGTATGTAGTACAAGTGTCTAAGAGGGATTGGTAATCTCTCAATATTGTATATGAAACACTCAGCAAATGAACACATGACAAATGTACCTGTAATTTGCCCCTTTAATACTTTATAACCCCTACATCAATTTGGTTTGCTTATCCGTTAGTTGACAGACTCCTAAATAACTTGATAGTACTTGACTCTAAACCAAACCTAACACATATAAAGAGTAGCCTCTAGCAAAACATTATAGTTATTTGAATAGTAAAATGTCAACAAATATCTTTGAGCTTCATCAATTTGATAGTTAACACATAATATAACTCATTTGTCACTATGTGTCATGAGGCTAAGACATCGATGTATGTCTATTTTAGAAAGCTCTCGTATATGTAAATGTCCAAACAAGAGATATTAGATATAACATCAACTGATCCAACTATGACCAAAAACTTAATGGTTTTGAACATACTCAATAAAAAAACAACTTTCATGTTCGAGAATGAAAAATCTTGTGTTGATCTAATATAGCCTTTATACTGATTATGATATGATTAATCGTTTATCTTTATAGTGATATGTTTGATAACGTCAAACAATATTACTCCTAGTATAAGATAGTTTGATAAACCTTAAGTCAAAGATCATATGTACCCATCAAGTTGTAAAAAATTGATTCATAGACATAGTAAAACATACTCTATATGTGATTCACATCATTGGGTCAGCCCAATAAATATGATTACTAAATCATGTACTCATGTGTCAAACAAATTGGAGCAAACAAATCTCAATGAATGCAAATCACCACTATCTTTCAATGAGATCACATGCACTATAATAATCTTCATACCATCATTAATGCCTTAAAGGTTTCATGATGATGTTAGACTTATAGACTTGTTTAGTATAATTGCCATTGTGCACTTATAAAAAGCATGATAGTCATTTGATTTCATCATCATGATTCTACCATACTAAGGGCACATCATATTTATATATTTAGATGCACCATCATCAGTATTACTAAAATACTTCATTTATTAATAATTGTAATATATTTATAAATTACAATAAAGTCTAAGTAAATACAAAAAGTGCAATAATAGGTACAAAACTATACAGCACCAGCCCTAACATCTAGCACATAACAATCGTCAGTAGTATTTCCTATTCATCTTTTTTCTTGATGAATTATGCATTGATTACTAATTTGACATTTGACATATGTCGTTATCTATGAGCTTTGACATCTTAGATGTCTTATTCACAAATATTTTCAATACCACCTAGATACCCTGTAAGACTCGCTACCACGCATGCCACTACTGCTAATTACATCTTTATTATTATTAATATTTGGAAAAACCTTGGTATACGTGACAGGAATTCTATGAAAAGAAAGTTGTACTGTACAAATACATAAGCATACAAAAGCTGAAAACTTTAAAATACAATGGTGGCCAAAACAAACTTTACATATATATAACCACTTCTGTACAATACGTTTGAGTACATACATTTACAATTAATCCTACCAGGCCAACTGAAACTAACCAGAGCCCTCTCCTGTCAACTATGATCCACTCGCTCCTCATTAGCACTAAACCTACTCATAAGAAAGGAAAGAATGAGTGATAAATCACCTAGTAAGTATTCCCTACTTCCTTAACCTAAACAAGGATACAAAGAGATACGCACCTGGCCTTGGCCTAAATATTCATACAAATTGCTTGCTCAGTAAATTGGATATTGCTTATTATGTTCTTTTGCTTGCATTAATAATTAATGTTATGAAATTGGGGTCATGTCATGCTGAATACATACTGAACATGTATGTATCTGAATCTCTACTATCTGAAAATACCTGTTATGCTGATCAGGCTGATGAACACAGAGATTTGACATTTTAGTCATGTGGGCTGAACAGTCAAACAAAATGCTAGAAAACTGGAGATAACATATTAGTCATTAGACTAATAAGCTGAAACTGAGACGATCTGATCGTAGTCAGAAGACTGAAATCTCATAGATACCCCTTCGAGTTCATCCAAAATAACTAATCCAAATATCAGGTTCTGAATGCTAAATAACTAATGTATTTGGATCTCTTGATCCCTTTTCATGCTAATGCCTTGGCATGTCATGCTATGAAATGCTCATGCAATATTATTTTATCTCTTTTTATCCTTATATATTGTATTATAGCCATTAGAAAGGTTTCTCATGCATTAAACTTCCATTTAAATCATTTCTTGGAAAATTTGCTTAAGCATAAGTGTACAGGCAAGGCACACGGGTGTGCATAGCAAACACATGGGCATGTAGGCAAGGCACACGGGCGTGTGTGAAGACACATGGGGTCGTGCGGTGGTCGTGTAGTCGGTTGTGCTAGCTTCTAAAATTTTTGGGTTTTTCATGAAATAAATACACACACAGAGGTATGTCCCTAGGGCATACGGTCATGTCTTCTTGTAAATCAGTCGTACACACTTTGTGCACACGGGCATGTCCTTACAAAAATAAGGGCATACGGGCATGCACCTGCAGGCACACGGGCATGTGTCCTGCTTTGCATTGATAACACCTGCCTGGAACTTGCAAGATTCTACACCAAAGC
>JAJEJH010001833.1:0-16607 GCA_026122585.1 Anacardium occidentale
GAAGATTTAAACTTTGCTCAAGTAAAAAATCATGTATGGGAGAATGTATATATTTAAATTGATCATATTCTTGACGATCACAATATACAATTTTGGATAAAGTAAAGTTTTCATGATCATGTTTATATCATATATAGTTATGAATGATGTTATTTAGTAATTTTATATAAAGGGTGTGTTGTTTTAAGAAAAAAAAAAATTGTGATTAGTTTCAAATAACAAATACGTAACATGGAGAGAGAGAAAGATCAAAGAGTCGACAAATATTTGAGCATGATTTGTAGTTATTGGACTAGGAAAGACTTGGCCGGAATTTGGATATTTGCCACTTGAAGACTTGAGCACCGTCAGAGAAGAGCTAGGTAGGTTTTCAATGTTGTATTGGTTTTCAGATCTATAAGTATCAGATGTGTTGTATAACATAATGTGATAGTAAAAAATTGGATTAATATATGTGTTTGTGTTATTTGCTACGGTATTATGCAAGTTAATATTGATAATGAGCTATGTAGTGGGATATGATTAATATATGCTTATTATCGAGTATCTTGTGATGGCAAAAGCATGATTAGGATGAAGACTATATTTGAAAAGTGTCAAAATAGGTTTTGGATGTCAGAAAATGTTAGAATTGAAAACGTAAATGACCATGTACAGGTGTGCATAAGGTTGGTCATGGTTGTACATATTAAAAATAATATATTGTTATTAGCACTCCAATTAATAACTTTTATAAGTGCAATATAATCTCTCAATTCATATGTTTATCAAAATAATTAACCAGAAAATTTTGGAATATTAACTTTATATAGTTAACATTATTTTAAAATTATTTTATGGTGTTTAATTAACTTTTTTTTATCCAAAAATCTCATTTTATATTAA
The DNA here is from genome assembly GCA_026122585.1 of Anacardium occidentale. Lineage (NCBI taxonomy): Eukaryota > Viridiplantae > Streptophyta > Magnoliopsida > Sapindales > Anacardiaceae > Anacardium > Anacardium occidentale. Next base: position 886 of record JAJEJH010001833.1, read on the forward strand.
CCGATTAATCTTTAACTGATTAGATAGATTAAATTTAACAACCTATAATCACTATTTTGGGTGATTCCTACTCTTATCACTAGGTTAATCCTTTAGGGTTAATATATATATATGCACACGCACACACACACACACACAGAGACACGCACACCGGTGACATGGGCTCAATTGGAAAAAAAAATCTCGTAGTGTTTGTTATGTAACATAATCATTAGGAGGGCACATCTTTGACAAAACTAAACAAAATTAAAGAATTGATTAAGCTGTACATATATTGATTTGAGCTTCCAAGAAGCTGTACATACGATAGTCAAATAAGGCGAACAAAAAGCCTAAAGGAGGCACCACTTACTGCCCACCACAAGAAGTTTAATTATAGATATGGTGATGAGCAACTTTTCTTCGTTAAACTGGAGGCTGCCATCAAATTCAATCCAAATCTGCAGATATGTGTTTAAGTTATATGTGTAATTCAGCCCGTTGTCAACGCAGCCGAAAGAGAAACAAAAGGTAAAAATAATAGGCAATGGCTCAAACACGTCTTTTGAAAAAATATTGAGAAAATTGACTGAAAGGGATGTAAGTGCAAGTGCAAGACTACTCTAAGTGCTTATTATCCCCACAATCTGCTAAGCTTTTAATCCACTTGAGTACATTCAGTTTTGAACAAAATTGAGGACATTCGAAGTGCTTCTGTCTGAATACGTCACTTTCCTTGGTCTTCAATGGCATTCACGTTTCCTTATCGTGTTATTCGTGGCTCGTGCCAGTCCTTTAGCTGCAGCACATTGTATTTGGTAGCAGAAAGTGAAAATGTCAACTGATTTATAAAATTTATAATATTTATTGGCATTAATCATTAAAAGTTGTGATACATTTTTATTCGCTAGCTTGATAGTGAAAGGATAATGCATAACTCATTTGACTCTCAATATTGTACTTCACAATTGAAAATTTTAAGAACAAAATTTAAATATAACATAATTTTCACTTCTTAGCTTATATCTATAGGATTAAATGTTAATTATATATATGAAATTAAACATATAGAGGAAACACTCTCTATTTATGAAATTAATTTTCAAACTTCTTATTATTCAGTTGTTGTATTTGGATTTGAAATGTTTTGAGCATCCTATTTTGTGTGTTTAAATTCCACTTGAACGATGAACTAAATTTAGTTCAACAGAATAGACTTTTAGTAGCGTTTTTTTTGTGTTTTAACAGCATTTATAAACACCGCAAATAATCTTATCGGCGTTTGACCAAACGTCAGTATAAACTGCATCGATAAAGGTTTTACCGGCGTTTCAAGAAATTGCCGATAAAACCCTTAAAAAACGCCGCTAAAACCTATAGTTAACATACAAACCAACCCTCCAATCGGTTGGATTTCAATCATTTGCTCCAAATTTAGATACAAAACTTAATAATTAATATACTTTAATAAATAACAAATAATAAAAATTAATACAAAATTTACAACTTCGTCTCCAAATGAGAGTCAAGCTGAAGAAGAAAAGAATCCAAATGAAGAAGAAATGGCCGAAAACCATCAAAAACATGTCTGGAACCGGCGAACACAGCAGCCACAACGGGAGAAAACAGAGCGCAACGGCGGGAGGAAATGGGAGAAGGAAGAAGAAAATGTTCGCGCATTAGGTTTAAAAAGACTTTGACCGGTATTTTTAAGTGACCTTTACTGGCGTTTTTAAAAAACGCCAGTAAAACTCATTATAACGGTGTTTTTTGTGGCGTTTTATTAAAACGCCGTTAAAACGTATTCTTTTAGCGGCATTTTGGTAAACACCGCTAAAAAATCGTCGCTAAAAGCTCATTCTGCTATAGTGAAAATCTCTTTATTAACTATTATTCCTGGACTCCCTCCAAAAAGCCTTAAGAAGATTGCATCATATGATTTGAATTATAAAGCTAACATGCAAAATAGAAGGAACAAGGAGAAGCAGTAGAAGTTGCAAATGTGCGAAGGATTTGAACAAATACACTAGGTAATTTCAAAGCTAAACGGAAAGAAAATTTTCAGAGTTCAATGTGCAGTTTGTGCAAATTTGAACAATACACGTTTCAATTAAAAACTGATTGATTAAAAATAGAACAATTAGATGTCATATGTACAAAATGAGGAAATAACATAAAAATATTTTTTAAAAAATGCATGAGAAAAATGTGTACATCAAAACCAGTTATGAATAAAGTTCTTAATTTTGCAAAACTCTTACAATTATGATTACGAATTTTGTTAATATAGAAAGTTTTTTAAGGCTAAGTGCCTCTACAAATGTACGAATTATTTAAATTGAATTATGTGGCTGGCATTTTCTTTGAGAACCGAAGGAAATACAGTTCAGTTTGATTTCAATGCGGGGAAATTAGATGATTTTGTGATAATAAAAATTTCTAAAAACATGATTGTTTGGATTATGGATGCGTGTTCGTTAGATTAACCTATTTTAATTAGTATTAGGCCAAACAACTTATTCCCATCAATTTTTAAAGAGCTAAATACTCATTCATTGATCAAAGTCAACGATTAAATTAAACGGTCAATTGTTAAATTTAATTGGTCAAACAGGTATTTTTATCTTTTTAAATAAAAATAAAATAATTAATGTTATAAAAAATTAAAATATAAAATAATATTAAAATAAATAATTAATTAATTAATTAAAATTTAAAAATTATCACCGCTGTTGACAAGGTAGCCTACGGCAGTAGCTGCTAACAACATAGCCACCTAATGAAATTGGTAGTCTGATCTAGCCACTGTCAAATCTGACAAACGAAGGTTTGATAGAAACCGTCAAATTTGATTGTCTTCATCATCAAAGATAGTTGAATACAATTGACATATTTGAAATCGATCATTTTTTATTATTCTTGATAGCGGAGGCGCCTATATCCAGTTGCTAATCCAACCAGGTGGCCTTTTAAATATTTTTGTGTGGGAGTTGTTATTTAGGAAACCTTGGGGTGGGAATAAGTCTTTTGGCATAAAATTAATTATATGATTACAATAACATAATTAAAATACCAAAAAAAACAACGCCACTAAAATAGGTTTTTCCAAATTCGATTAGTGGGATTAAACAAGAGTGCAATGAGTTGAAATTTTAGTGGCGAATTAGGGTCCCTCGATTATATATATTTATGTTTAAATAAGAATTCATAAAGCGCACTGAGAAGGGTGGTTGGTGACTGGTGAGTGGAAGAAGTTTATTCTTGGAATACACCATCCCATTTAATCTCTTTGCTATATTACATCCTTTTTATTATGTTGTTTCCAAGATATAATGATGCGTCAATTGACTCATATTTTCTCGTGTTCGTTATGTACTTTAGTCTTCCATTGAACCAGTCATTATTGAGGATCTAGCTCATCGATGTGTTGTTCATATTCTGCTCTATGAACTCATCTATATGATAGTTGTGAAGGCACTAGAGAGGTTGATTAGAAACTAGATTCTATTCAAAACTTTGCCGCTAGTTGACTAGTTCTTGAAAGGATAAAGTTCTGTGAAAGTGATTAAGTTTTGCGCACGATCATGTGGGCTGTGAAATTAATCAGTGACAAGGATAATCCATTTGTCTCTCAGTGAAAAGGATAATAATGCATTAGCTAAAACCTAGTCTGCCTTTTCTGGCTTCAAATCCACAGATTCTTATCAGCTAATTAATAAATTATAACCTTGTTCAATCGACAACCTCATTACACAAAAGAAAATATTTGCAGCATTGACTTCTGTTCATGCTTCTCATTCTGGCCTTACCCGTATCGATCACAAATTTTTTTTTATGAAATTTTAGACACAAGACATGGGACATGGTATATGTAATTATTACTCGTATAAAACCGTATCTTTTTCCACTACTTCCACAATATGAAATGAAGGATATCTATTGGAGTTGTGTCATCATGACATTATAAATTATTTTTAACTATAATTTTTTAAAGTAAGCTCAAGTCTCGTTTTATCTCAAATTCAAATTCAAACTTCTAATTTTCTAACTCTTTTAACTTCAAACTCAAGCCTTGCAATTTATATATATACATATTCTTTCGAATTGATTAATTGTTTACACTCAGCTTAATTTGATTGAGGGGAATCCTAATACCAACTTAATTGAAGAACACATTTTATTTCAGATTTTGATGTAAATTTTGACGGTGTTCAGGTCAACTAGTGCTTTAACAAAGGTGGTTGATGGGACATAAAATAAGTAGAATGTGTTCTGGGAAAAACGTAAGTATATTGCTTACTGGATATTGATAATTGACACCCTCATTGCGTGTGATAAAATGAAGTTCTTGTATTCTATTTCTAACGATTTCAAAATCTTAATTGTCATATAGATTGGTCAAACCTACTCTTTCGGTAGGGATGATCAATGATTGGAGAACAAATTACATATTTACTTTACGGTGAATTTAGCTGGGATCAATCCATAATCTTATTCAAAAGCTATTAATAAAGAAACATTTGTTATTATCTGTCAATGTTTTTGCAATTTTTTTAGTATTAAATAATATTTTTTTATTTTTTAACCATTTCCACGTCTTCAATAATTGCAATCACTTTTATACCATATTGAGATTATTACAATGCCCATTAAGTCACTTAATTTCATATTTAAATAATTGCACTTATTAGAAGGAGACATTTTTAGCGTCTTACTTACACTATAACATTGTAATACCATGAATTATTCTTTTTATATTATTCAGATACTTGGATAATATCATCATTGTGAATGCATATGCTTGGTTTTCTAATTGAATTATGTTAAAAATCGAGTTGTTTCTTGATGTTTTTCATCTATTTTGCATTGAATTCTATAACATATCAATATACCTTTCGTCCCATCACTGAATAATCCAGAGAGTGAGGAGTGAATAATAACTTCATCGACAGTTAAGTGCTCCCGAAAAGCGAGACCAGCTCTTTCTATCAAAGAAAAGTGGAGCGATGCCAGGCCCAGACCTTCGAACCCAAGCAATCTAATAAGCACACACGCAGTCATACAAGACCGGGTGATTGAATATGACTTGCTGACTGATCCAACTCTTCCTTTCGCGCTGTTGCTTCCTGCTTTCGAGCCTGAGCTTGCTGCGTGGTGAAGTAGTCCGTGAAGGTTAAATCACACTTGTGTTAAGCAAGCAGAGTAGTCAAGTCTTTTTTAAAACTGGTTTACTTAAAAATCCTAACAATACCACTAAGAAATAAAATGCAATACAGTTGGAATTTTAATGAGAGCTCTAAATTAACAAAATGATAATTATTAGAAGATAAGAGTGTTTGAAAGGAAAATATGAGCAAATATAGTGTCAAACATACAGTGTAATTCATCCTTTAAAGCTAAACTCTCAGTTTTCATCAAACCTGAACTCTGAGATAAAAATATGAGTAGGGTTTTTGATGTGGCATCTCTGATGTTTTCAACTAGACACGAAAAAGATAATCCAACTCAAATGAGGTTTACTTGTTAAAAAAATTAATAAATGGTAGATTATGAAATGGTTTTAGAGTTTCACGCTATGCATTTGATTTGCCCTCAGAATTTATAGAGCCTCGACAGTATCTCATATTTTATTCGTAGCCACCCCTGGATCAATGTTGCAAACAAAAAAAGAAAAAAAAAAGAAAAGGACCCAAGATTGACGGGCCCAAGGCCTAAATGTGTTCTGAACATGGAGATCCAGTCAATTTATCGTAGGCTTGTATTATTATTATTGGGCCAAACAAATAATTTGCACCCAAGGTTTCCTTAACTGACAAGTGCCACCAAAAAGGATTTAAAAAGCCAAATATCCACCCTCCTTCTAATTATTTTAATATATTATAATAAATAACCAAAATACCCTCTATCAAAAATTAAATGGTATTAATATTAAAATAAAATTTAATATGAAATAATATTAAAATAATAATATAAAATTTAAAAATTAATTAAAATTTTAAAAAAATGTTAACAGAACAGTTATTGTCGCCAACAGTATCATTAGTATCGATGACTATTGAAAACCATATTAGGTGATAAAAAATGACTGCTTGGTTGAATTGATAATCTGATTTGACCTATTTGATCACAAAAGTAACTAAATTTAATTGTCAACGATCTTGCAAAAGTGATCAAATGCAGAAGCGACCAAATTTGATTGCTTTGGCCATTGAAGCTAGCCTAAAATGACCGGTTTCATGCATATTATTCGTCTCAGACCATATCTAACGATAGATGCAATCAAGCTGCCTCCAACATTAAGGTGACCACATCTGACCACCAATTTAATCTGGTTCTCATTTCTGACCACCTAATTAGATTTTTGGTAGTCACTGTTGTAAACGATACTATTTATAATGGTGATAAAATTTTAATTATTTTAATATTATTTTATATTTTTAATACTTTTATAAATTTAATTTTATTATTTATTATTTTTTAAATTTTGTTTATTCAAAAAACCAAAAATGTTTTATTAACCAATTAAATTTAACAGTTGACTTTAGTCAAAAGTGGGTATTTAGCTTTTTAACTTTTTGGATAACGCTTTGTTAGTTAAGAAAACCTTGGGTGGGAATTAGTCATCTGGCCTTATTATTAATTTCAATTGTTTACAAAGTTGAAGAGTGTTATAATTCGTGACACATTATATTTTCATCTTGGGTTTTCAGGAGTCGAAGTTTCTAAGCAAAGCCCAACAGTTGAAGTCAAAAGGGGCAACTATAAACTAACCAACATATCGTTGCCATGCCCAATTTTGCAATTATCAAATGGTCAAAACCTGTAGTCATCAAACTTGATCTTCACCATTCATTCCCACATTTCATCACAACCGACGGTCCCAACCACATCGGATGACAGCATATGCATGCCTGTTCAAATTATTGACTTTGCCCAGTTTTACTTAGCTGCAAAGTATTTCATAGTGTATATATACAAATGCTCATTTAACTCATTCCCCACATTCTCTGCAACCAATTGCAATTTCAAAAATTTCAAAATCCAATTCAGATTGTACCGTCAAGTATGGAAACGGTAAGCAAATTATAATTCATGAGCATTGTTATGTAAACACATTTTTTAAGGTCTCTGATTTTGATGGTATTATTATATGATTAAGTGTTAATTTTTATTTAATTAAAAATTATACAGTCATTAAATACAAAAGTATGTACACATATAGTATTATTGATAATTTATAAGTTATTATTCATTCTGTTGTCAACTGAGATAAAATGTTTGGATTTTGATTATAGTGTAATGGGTTTTTTTCCTTTGTTTTTGCATTGGACCCTTGACTTGTTGCATTGCAGCCTCTCAAACTTGTAATTGAGGTAAAACTCTTATCTGTATCGCAATTCATTGGTCTTTGTGATTAATGTGGCATTGTCAAACTATTTGACTGACGTAACATTCTTCATATCAGAAAGAATTTATCAACACATCTGAAAGAGTTAAATCTGTTGATCTCCATCCAACTCAACCATGGTATTGCTTTGTCCCTCCTACATTAGGTTCATTATGTTATAGTATTGTGTATAATTTAGGTTAATATTAAAATTTATCTTATGATGATTTGCTGCAGGATCCTGGCAAGTTTGTATTCAGGAACTGTGTGTGTTTGGAACTACCATTCTCAGGTAATAGCACTTGTGTTTAATTAGCAACTGTGCCATTTTTCAAAATCCTTCAAAATCATGAGGATTGATTTTTAAATGTTTAACATTTCTTGATTTTTCTACCCCTAAGTAAGTTTCTTTTATTCTTTTGTAGTCTTTGGAGAAGTCTTTCAATGTTACTGAGTCACCAGGTACATGACATATATTTTTTGAATTATAGACATTATTTCCCTATCTTCTTGATGATTAATTTTTGGGTTTTATCTATAAATTTTTATACATTTTTGTAGTTCTCTCTTTTTTTAACAAGATGAAAATTTGTGGTTTAATGTGTGTTTGCAGTAAGAACAGCAAAGTTCATATCTCGTAAAGATTGGTTTATTTGTGCTTCTGATGATAAATTTATTCGAGTCTACAATTACAATACCATGGAAAAGGTTAAAGAATTTGAGGCACATGGAGATTACATTAGGTCTCTGGCTGTTCATCCTACATTACCATATGTGTTGTCATCATCCGATGACAAGCTTATAAAGCTTTGGGATTGGGAGAAGGATTGGGAGTGTATTCGAATTTTTGAAGGACATTCACATTATGTAATGCAAGTGGCATTTAATCCAAAAGATGTCAACACTTTTGCAAGTGCCTCACTTGATTGTAGCATAAAGGTATGCCTGATGATATTCCATACATTTTCTTTGTTCTGTTTAGATCACCTATTTATGCTCTAATGTTGCTCCCCAACTTAGATTTGGAATCTAAACTCATCAGCTACAAAGTTTTCCTGGGATGCACATTCAAAAGGGATAAATTGCGTCGACTACTTCACGAGAAGTGATAAAGCATTTCTCATAACTGGTTCTGATGATTTTACTGCTAAGGTTTGCAACTTGTTCATTAACCATGACTGGATCAAGTTTATTTCATGAATGATATTAGCAATTTGACACTCCTGGTAAATCATGTTTGAATAGGTTTGGGACTATGAAACAAAAAGTTGTGTCCAAACACTAGAAGGCCACACTCATAATGTGACTGCAGTGTGTATCCATCCTGAGCTTCCCATCATCATTACAGTCTCCGAGGATCAGAATGTTTGTGTATGGAATGCTACTACGTTCAGGTACCAGTGTAGTGGTCGATAATTTTTAAAAATTCCAAGTTTAAATGACTGAGTAGTCAGCCTTGTTCTTGATTATATTTATCTCTTCAAAATATTGCCTATGTAAATGTCCTCTACTCTTTAACTTGTTAGTTACAGATATTGTAGCTTTGATATCTTTTATCAGTTTTTGTGCAAGTCTAATTTTAAAATTGTGATTTATTGGCAGGCTTGAGAATACACTAAACTTTGGTCTTGAACGAGTTTGGAGTGTTGGATACAAGAAAGGTTCAAACCAGTACGTTTGTTGTTCATTTTCCTCTGGACAATGCTTTTCACTAATTGATTAGCTTATTACACGTCATCTTCAATATTGAACGAGTTATTACTATGAATTTACCCTTCATAATCTAGAAAATGACCTGCAATCTGTTGCTTCTGTGAGCAGGGTTGCCTTTGGAAGTGACAAAGGAACCATCATGGTCAAAATTATCAACATTTGAGGTTGTATTTCTGAGACAACTGTGGTGTGTTTGAAGAATAACTGTATCTGTGAGATCAGTGAAGATCAGAAAGGAATAATGACTATAATGGCTAGTCTTGCTCTGTAGATTACATGTTGATCTAGCTTTTGTATCGTGATTTGTGCTTGTATTGGACTTGTTCAATCTACCTTTTGTATTACATTCAGTTGAATAAATGGATTTCAGCAACAAAATTACCCGCTCTAATTTGTCATGGCGCTGCATAGTCTTGACTATATGGACTGAGATGCCTCTTCAAAATAAAGTCTAAAACTGTAATTACTTTCTAACTTGTTTAACTATCAATAAACTTTGCTAGAAGCTTTGTTGATAATTACAAGTTAACGCAACCAATGATTTAAAGAAAAGGAGATAGTCTTCAATGAAACAAATATTCCACATCATCTTGATTAAGTGGTGTGCATATTAGAAGCCACTGATGAAAGAGGACCTTCTTCTCAATTAATTTCAGATGAAAATTGATCCCTGGAAACATGCACTTTACAAAAGTCTTCTACCTTTTTGTAACTGAAGGGCTTTCAAATGTTGAAATTTTAACGTATATTTATCCTTTTGATAGAAGAAGACAGTTTTTTCATAATTGAAAGGTTTTCAAATATTGAAATTTTAAAGTATATTTGTCATTTTGACAGAAAAAGACAATCCTCTCATAATTGAAGGGCTTTCAAATGTTGAAATTTTAACGTATATTTATCATTTTGATAGAAGAAGATAGTCTTTTCATAATTGAAGGGTTTCCAAATATTGAAATTTTAAAATATATTTGTCCTTTTGACAGAAAAAGACAATCCTCTCATAATTGAAGGACTTTCAAATGTTGAAATTTTAACGTATATTTATCTTTTTGATAGAAGAAGACAGTCTCTTCATAATTGAAGGGTTTCCAAATATTGAAATTTTAAAGTATATTTGTCCTTTTGACAGAAAAAGACAATCCTCTCATAATTGAAGGGCTTTCAAAAGTTGAAATTTTAATATATATATATATATATATATATATATATATATATATATTTATCTATTTCATTCTTTTGGTCCAGAAACCTCAATTAATTAATAAAACTAATTGAATAGCTAGCAATTTTTTATCCTTTAATTTGAGATAGGATTAGTGGTCAAATTTTGACACTTAAATTAGAAAAATGTTAGTCTTACATTAAAGTGTTAATAGTCAAGTGTTTTACTAAAAGTGATAAGAAAATGATAAAGGGCAATATAATCTTATATTAAAAGTCATTGTTTAAACTATGAGAATGTTTTAATAGCCGAGTTTGTGCTTATTTAATTAAAGTATTACCAACTAAGTCATTTATTAAAAAATAGAGAAAGAAAATGATATAATAATACATATCTTGTATAGCATTATATTGTATTCAGAGTTTTGTTGTTTAAATTATAAAAAACAATTTAACAGTCAAATCTTGTGTTTAAATGATGAAAGTATTAATAATAAGTCTTTTATTAAAAGAAAAGGAGAAAATGATATATCAATGTATATATTGGAAAACATAATATTGTATTTAAAGTTTTATAGTTTAAATTATGAAAATGTTTTAATAGTTAAGTTTTGGATTTAACAATGAAAATGTTAATAGTCAAATCTCTTTTTAAAAAGATATATAAGAAAAAAAAAGGCATTATTTGTTTTCATAATTGGAAGACAGAGCAAGGAAATGAAAGCTAAGTGTGTCCATGGTGCACAAGGGAAACCTTAAATAAATATTTTTTTGTAATCTTCATCAGGTACAACATTGATCGAAGACATAGGAGCAGCCACAACGTGGAAACATAATTGATAAGCCATTAAAATACATTAAGAATCAACTTATCATATTGATTGTTGATGATTAGTACTGATGTCACAGTGCTTTAGATAAATCACAAACATTGTATAGAAGCTCCAAAGCTTTTCGAAATTGCTTTTGACCAATAAGAAATATAATATGATTAATTAACACACTTATTCCCAAACAAATTTCTAACACATTAGTTACCTATTTTGTTCAAGTTACTTCTCAATATAGTGGAATTCAAATGCTAAAAGAATTCTGAATTGGTAATGAAGTTCATTAGCAATTTAGAAACCCATAATGAAGTTTTGTTATCCAGGTCCAAAACAAGGTTTCATTATGGACAAAGACATAAATACAAGGGTATAGTATAGAAGAGACCAATTAGATTGTGCAAAAACCATAGCACTAAACATTTGAAATAATAAACATCCTCTCATGCACTTCTCCTTGTTGGTTAACATCTTCACAATCACTACTCACTTGTTACCAATAAAACATGAAAGAAACTAAATGGATTTGGATTAGGATTAGGTCTCGTTCCTACTAGATTGAGGACAACACATCATATTTTCATCACTCAAGAGGCCTTTTAAGAGTGGACAGTCGCACCAATCAAAAAATACAATAATTGGACGATCAATTGAAAAGAATGTAAGAACGTCATAGTAATAATATGAACATATTGAAATCTCAGTTATCTATAATTATGTTATCTTTGGGTATTTCACTAGCTAAAGATAATAGACTAACTAATAGAAATGTAACGCTGGTAAATGTTTGAATGAACGCTGGCAAAAATACATTGATTTAGCATGAACTAAACTATAATTTTTAATTTAGCATTAGCAATAGCAATTAATAGTATAATTGAAAATAAAAATAATAATATAATTTGATTTGCATGTAGGTTGTGATCTGATCTAAATTGGCAGCCCTTTTCTTGTATTTTTGGTGATGAAAATTTCAGAAATGGCATCTCAAAATTCCAGCACCAAAACAAACCCTAAACTCATGCAATTCATACCCAATTTATGCCACAAACATAAATGAAAATGTTGCAAGAAAAACCAACCTCAAACATAAATGATTTCTCCACTAATTTGAGGGTGAACCAAGGATAAAGGATGAACTCCACCATCAAGGTTCTTCCACCACCAAATTTATTCTTGCAAATGGAAATTTGGATAAAGAAAACTATCAGCTCACATGAGCCACCAAAGCATCATGGAATTCAAAGAAAAAGCACAAAGCTTTTCTAATTTTTTCAATTCATCAAAAAACTTCCTTACAATGAGTTTAGTTTGCCTTTTATATGCAATATACAATCTTAGTTAAACTAACCTTAGTAAACTTAAATACAATTTAAATAAAATAAAATAAAACATAAAATACAAATTATAAAAGTTTCCTAAATCTAATTACAATGCATAATTTAAATACAAATATATTTTAAAATATCATAATTTGCATGCTTGTATCTTCATGTAATTTTTTCTTGATTGAATTGACTTTCATTCGAATTTTTCGATTTGAGTATTCGATCCCATTTAATTGTTCGAATTTGATCCGAAGAGTCGTTGGCGCTTGAATTTGTGTTGAAGGTCATTTGAAACTCAAAATATCAGGGATGTTGCTTTACAGAAGTTCTGGAAGTGAAAACATGCAAAATAGCTTAAAAATGCAAAAAAAAATCCAAAAGTGGCAGAATCCAGATGTCACGGCACCATGCTGCGACATGCAGCGTGCACACAGGCGTGCGTTGAGGAGGCACGGGTGTGCGCAAGATTTGCGTGCAGGACAGCGCTGCAGCGCGCAAGGAGAGCGCGTTATGCGCGCACTGCTCGGTTGCTTGCTGCTTAAGGCAGCGTGTTGTAGCGCGCAGGATTGGTCCACTGGCGCGCACAAGTGCTTCTGGCATGGGGTTTCTTGCGTGCACATTAGGGCCTTTGTTTCTTTGATCCTTTTTGACCCGATTCTCATCCAATTTGACTCCCGTTTTTTTCATTAGCTTCATATGGAGTCGCTTGATAAATAAGGATGCCTTCGATTGCCAAAAATGATACTTGTAATGCTGGAGATTTATTCGAATGCATGACTCAAATCTACGCTTTACTGTTTCATTTGGCAAGATATTTTCAAAATTGACGTGCTTGATTCGAGTCCTCCATTTCAGAAGCATGATTGGTCTTTCTTGATTGTCCTGAACTAGATGAGTGCTATTCGGATATTGATCATGATTAGCATAGTGCTATAAAACACAAATATGCTGTCATACCAAGTCAAAAAAATTTTTGTTCTTATTTCAATGATGTGGAGGTAACTTTTTGTTTGCTATTTATTTTTCTTCATTTAAACTTTTATGTAGTATTGTTTCAAAACTTTTTTTTTTTTTTGTTGCTTTTTTAAATTCAAATTAAAACTATTATAATTCAATAACTAAGGATAAACATATAGAAGAAATAGAAGATATAAGAAGTGCAAAGGAGGAATAAGAGTTGAATACTCCATTGTTTATTTTATTCATTTGATAATCTAGTCCAAAATTATGAAAGCTATGGGAATAAAATATGTTTTCAAACTATTATACAAACTTCAAAGAAATGAGATGGCTAGAGAAATGAAATATGCAACTTTTGTTTGTTCTTGTGTTGAGGAGCCAACAAGTAGCTCTAGAAATGCTTTTAAATTACATCCAATGACAAAAACTGATTATGAGGCCTGAATTGGTGCATGCAAAATTCTGATGGAAAATAGATGCGACGTTCAGTTTTTTTTTATCATAACCATGAACTTTTTAGTGCAATCACAACTCGATATTTCAAGAGTAATCAAATAATTCAACCATTCATAAAGAGGAAGCTTGAAGTGAATGATATGGCTGAGATTAAACCTAGGGAAATTTTCAATCTCTTCTTAGCTAAAGCTGGTGATGGTTAGAAATTGTCTTTCCTAGAGAAAGATTATAGGAACTACATTGAAAAAGTTATCGGGCTAAGACTTGGTGTTGTAATGCAACTTGTGATGTTAGTTGCAATTGTCGAATGCTTGAGTTTAATGGAATTTTTATGTCACCATGCAACGATATTGTTGTTTCATCAGACAATTTGTCATATACCAGGAAAGTACATATTAAGGTAGCAGGAAAAAAAAATATATAAATAGATGTCTTACCAAGGTTAAGATAAGTTATAATAATTTGAACGTCAATTTTGAGGGACAACAATTTGATCACTTATGTAATTTATTTGGTATTGTAACATATTTGAAATCGAACAATGAGAATGATTATAATATGATTATAGTAGTTATTTATTATATAAGTAAAAATTGATGATGATTAAAAGAGATGGTGACGTATGTAAAAGTCTAAACAACTCCAAACACACCTTAGGGTGCTTTTGGTTGGTGGAATTAAGTTATCTTTCAACTTTAATAATAAAATATTCTCCTATGCCTTTGGTTTGTAAAATCTTTTATTACTAAAATAAAAAACTTATCGTAAAGATTTGTTATTTTAAAAATTAATAAATATAAAAATTAATGTGTTTAAATAAATTTATAAATTTAAATAATTATTGTATTTGAGTAATTAATAGTAGTAAAAAATTACTATATTGTTAGGCCTGTATTAATGTAGTAAAAGTAAACCCTGTTCTTTTTTTAAAATTATTATTAATTTCCATTGTTTACAACGTTGAAGAGGTATGATTCGTGACACATTATAGTCGAAGAAGTTTCCAAGCAAAACCCACTAATTGAAGTCAAAACGGGCAGCTACAAACTAATCAACATATCGTTACGGCGGCCAATTTTGCAATTATAAAATGGTCAAACCCTGTAGTCATTAAACCTGATCTTCACCCTTTATTCTCACATTTCACAATAATCAACGGTCCCAACCACATCTTATGACAGCATATGTATGCCTGCTTAAATTATTGACTCTGGCCTACTTTCCTTCGCTGCAAAGTATTCATTGTGTATATATACAAATGTTCATTGATGTTCATTTTACCTCATTCCTCACATTCTCTCAAACCAGTTGCAATTTCAAAAATTTTGGTCATCCAATTCAAATTGTACAATCAAGTATGGAAATGGTAAGCTAGCTACAATTTGTCATCAATGTTATATATACACTCACTTTTGAGTGTTTATTTTTTTTAATCTAAATGATGCGTTATGATGTAATTGAGTATTAATTTTTTTAATTCAAAATAACTTTATCATTAGATATTGATAATACGTAGATATAATTTTATTGATACTTTATAAATTCTTATTCATTTGATTGTCACTTAGTTAGAATCTTTAGATTTTGACTATAGCCTAATGGGTTTTCTCTCCTTTGATTTTGCATTGCACCTTTGACTTGTTGCATTGCAGCCTCTCAAACTTGTAATTGAGGTAACACTCTTATCTGTATTGCAATTCATTGGTCTTTTAGATTAATATAGCTATTTGACTAACTTTCTTTGCATACTTCATCTCAGAAAGAATTTATCAACACATCTGAAAGAGTTAAATTTGTTGATCTTCATCTAACTCAACCATGGTATTGTTATCCCTCTTAGAATTTGGTTCATTATTTTATAGTATTGTGTATAATTCAGGTTAATATTAAAGTTTATCTCATGATAATTTG